>VDFB02323874.1:0-41618 GCA_007258455.2 Sequoia sempervirens
TGTGTGACTGAAATTTGAGGAGAGTATTATTGTTATTTATGGGTATTTTAGCTCATCCTTGTACAATTAAGTTAGAAAGAGGGAACTACAAATTTTAGAGAGATGAAATTCCAAACCATTTTAGATTACTTATCTGTCACCATATCTTTGTGGAATTTCCTTAAACCAGATACTTTGTATCAACAAGTTGTATGGTAGGAAAATATTCATCATGCCCTTAAATTTATTGATTGCAATGTTCATTACTACATAGTCATTGTTACAATTGACATTGAGTGTTCTTATGCTCTTTGGATAAAAATTTATGAGATGTATGGAGATCTAGTTGATTTTGCATTCTTAGAGGATCTTTCCTTGGACTATCTTGTTCCTTTAGATGATTTTGAGAATTCATCATATAACTATAAATACAACTACAATGCTTGATTGTTGGGAAAGTCATGAATGTTGTGACAACATGGTGAATTCCCTTAACACTCCTCTAGAGACTCCAGAGGATTCTTCAACTTTTATGAATCTCAATACATATTAAGAGGGTTCATCTTCTTTATCATGAGTTAGCATCTTGAGGTCATTTTTTTGTATTCTAGCATTGGTAGAACATTTGATGTTCACACTTAGGCATCTTATGTGGACACATGATCTAGGGACAAGTGGTGTAGTTATATGACATGCATTGAGATATCATCTCTAACTTCTATTGTTTCTTTAGAGTTTAATGTCCATGTTTAGATGGGGTTTTCAACGATTCTTTACAATAAGAGACCACATATAATGTTCTATATACATCTACTTGGGATGAATACTTGATAGAAATTGTAAGTTTATTCTGTGAGTCCCATCTTCCATATTTAGATGATACCATTGAGGATATTCATCTTTTTTTTATGTAAGCTCTTAAAGAGTTGCATCATCTTCTTTAGATGTCATGAGGGCACATTTAGGCCATTTCATTCTTTTTCCATCTACTCATTTATCATAGTTTGGATTTGGGTTGGAGATCCTTGAGTAACATTTAGAGGAATCATCTTCATATCTAGATCATGCTCTACATTCATTTTCATGAGGTTTTGGATTGTCACCTTCATCAATTAGGCTTGGATTTTTTATTTGATTATGACACCATTCAACACTAACATGGTGAAAATTGACCAGAGTTTAGAGACATCATGTATGTTATGTTTTCTTGCATTCCTTTCTAGAGTGGAAAGATGTCTTGCATTTGTCTTTGGTTTTATTTTCTCCCAAGGGAAGCAATGTTGTTTGACATTCCTATATCTTCATCATAATCCTTTTTCAAACATCCATCATCAGAGCAAGAGATTCCACGTTGAGGGGGGTTTCATGGGCTCACTTCTTCTCTCTTATTAGGGGGACTTTTCCCTCACGTGAGGTTTTGTCCTTCTCATACTTCAGATATCATTTTATGTTTTATCTCTTTTGGAGAGGGTTTTTTCTTATAGGTTTTTTTTCCTTTTCTTTATTTGTGAGAGACTATTTTATACATGGGTACCTCATTAGGCTTTGTTATCAGGATCCATATTTGCATGTTTATATATTCTCCCCAAGCTTCACTTAAGGGGGGTGTTGGTGTGAAGGAGGTATTTTACCTAACCGGTTTCCCTTTAGGTCCTTTTTCACAATTGTTTGCTTGATTTTACCCAGGGCATTCTTATGACATTTCTAGTCTATGTCTTAAGTCATTAGATTAAGACAAATGTCATCATCTTATGTTGTCATATGTCTCACTCTTGCCTATGTATACGAGGGTTTCTCATCACAATCTTATAATAATGTAATCATATTGTATATTTGCATCCTTTGATAAAATCTCAACCTTATACCTTCAAATTCATCAATAACCCACACATGCTTACCATTCCTTATTATTCTAGATTTTTTACTTCATTGTTGTATAATGCATTTATTATAATCACCACTTTACATGATTTACATGCTTGGCTTACATTTATATTTCATGTACTATTTTTCCTTCTCTTCTAATTCCTTGCATCTAATAGATGCAACCAATTGTAGGGGCATATTTTGTCTAAGAATCCTATGCCAAGATTGTAGATTGTTACACATACCTACACAAAGACTCACCACCATGTGTTGGGAAAAGTTTGTGCTTGATAGGGTGGTAGATTTTAACATGCGACACAACAACACAACATATCACTCTTGGTTCCCATGGATCATGCACAACAAGGATGAAACTACACAAAGATATTTAATGTCCATTACTTTCTATGGACCCAAATATCCTCTTATATTTGAATATTTGCTTTAGATGCATACTTGTGAGTGCTCACATACTTTGAGATGTATGTCAAAGTGTGGACAAAAAGTAATGGTGAAATTTTCTTACACGTGTTAATTCTCACTTCATTTTGATGGACAAAAAATAATGGTGAAATTTGCATATCCATGTCAATTCTTATATAATTCTGGGCCCATTTCGAATGCCTTATTACAATTACATATCAACAAATGATACAATCTTGTGTGAAGTTGGGCTCATTCCCTAATCCTTTCTCCATTCTTTATTTACACACACTTCTACACATTTCACCTTATCCTATCTATATCCACACATATTCTTATACATTAGCCATTTATTAGACTCGACCTTGTACCCATTCCCATACATTCTATTCCCACATTGATATTATGACTCCCATGTCTTGGACCAATTTCACAAGCATGGGAACCCATGAAATTGACCTCCAAAATTTAAATATTCTAATTCAAATTCTAACTTTTCAACCCCTTTTCACTAGTCATTATGAGATGACTAAATAAACATTTGTATGATTTATTGTTATGTCCTTGTATTTAAAGAAATTCAATTTCATTAATCCATCATCCAAAAATATCATTAAATACCATTCATGTATATCAAAGGAGCATGGTAGAACATTTACATGTCAAAGCACCTAAAATGAATCTTAATTTACATAATCACCTTAGAAACATTTGTATTTTTGAAAAATCACTATCTTTGATCATTTGCATGATAGTAAAGCTAGTCTTTTCGAGGGGTTGACCCAAGAGAACATGTACCCTAGTGACTGACCATGAATAAACATTTAACTGGGTCAAATCTACAACCAAAAATCAAATCCACCTATATAAAAATGACTTAATCTTGTATATTCAATTGATAGATTGTGGAGCTAGAAACACAATACAAACTCAGGGCCATCATTCACAATTCCAAAATAGATAAATTCAATGATTACAACAAAGTTATGTTCATCTTTATATCTAAAACTAAAAGGAGACGCTCCTTAATTATTTTCTATAGACATTTTATATTTTTCTTGATAATGATAATATGTATACACGTAAGTCATTATTTAATCTAGTTTAATTTATGCTTACGCATATTTATCTTATTGGCTTTACCCTAGATTAAGCTTAGGAAGATAGCACTTTCCTTCCTAATATAACAGCTAAATCGCACTAATTTTACCCCCTTGGCTTAGGGTTTTCTTATAATCCAATATATACGTAGGTTAAGATTTAGGGTTTTCTTTTCAACGTGCAGGGGCGGCCGTTGGAGGAGCAGCAGGAAGCAACATGAGTCACAGGAAGTTCGAGCATCCCAGGCATGGATCTCTGGGATTCCTTCCTCGCAAGAGAGCTCGTCGTCACAGAGGAAAAGGTAAACGAAACGGAAAAATACCCATCAATTTTTGCAACAGAAAATATCAATCTACAGAAAACAAACTGAATATGTGAATGCCAAAAAACTTCAGTATACAGAAATACAGTGTCTAATATAGGCCCGATTGTATTGAATGACAGTGAAGTCGTTTCCGAGGGATGACTCAACAAAGCCTTGCAAGCTGACGGCATTCATGGGATACAAGGCCGGCATGACCCATATCGTCAGAGAGGTCGAGAAGCCCGGATCTAGTGAGCCCACTTTCTTAATCCATTTATTTTCAACACACACTATCTGTTTTGGACCCTTTTTAGCTTATAGTGTGACATGGTTATTTTGCAGAGCTTCACAAGAAGGAGACCTGTGAGACGGTGACTATTTTGGAGACTCCGCCCATGGTGATTGTGGGTGTGGTGGCCTACATCAAGACCCCTCGCGGTCTCCGCACGCTGAACACTGTGTGGGCTCAGCATCTCAGCGAGGAGTTAAGGAGGCGCTTTTATAAGAACTGGTACAAGGCCAAGAAGAAGGCCTTCACTAAGTATGCAAAGAAATATGAGAATGGAGATGGTAAAAAGAGCATCGAGGCCGAGCTTGAGAAGATGAAGAAGTATGCCACTGTTATTAGGGTTCTAGCTCACACTCAGGTAAGAGGACTGACATTTTTTTGGGTTTTTTGTTGCTTATGGCAAACAAGGAACGAATATTTCAAACCATCGCTTATTTTCTATTTTTAATGGTGGGAGTATTCGAAGATTAAAGAACAATGAATACTATTTATTCTAGGTAAACATTAGAGTTAATAGTTGGATATATGGCGCAGTATCTAGAGTGGGTGAGATAAATCCGGCAGATTCCAATCAGCATATATCACAGTTGCACAACAGAAGCTAAAAAAAGTGAAACCCACCTTGAGAAGTGAACACAGTTTTACAAAATCTTCAGGTTTTAAATATAAAAGAATTAGATTCAGCCAACACAGGCAACTATAGTCTGTATACAGACAAACGGGATATGGAAACGAGTCCCAGTGGACTTAAAATAGATCTGGAAACAAATTCCAGTTACAGCAACCGAGGACCACAACACATTCACGTCCACACCACATACAGATACATCTTAACTCTCGTCTCAGATTACTGATATAACAAATGTTCTGCTTCATTACTTGGTCGCTCAGACCCAAGAATAATGTGCAGCCAACAAAAGATCCCAAATGCAGACACAGAAGAAGGCAGTTCTTCAATTGCCGGGAAAAGATGTCCTCAAATGATTACATTTTTTTCTCTATGTAGGCCTGTTTTCATCAACTATTGACTGCTTGGCAACTTCTCTATCTTGAGAAAATGAGTCTGATATACATTGGAAATCAATAAAACCACATCAGCCATCCAATTGAGGACCCTTAACCTAACAAAGACAGATCGATCATATGGGAATTAGTGAACCATGCCAGCCATCTGCAAAAATTAAACAAGTAAAACAACACAAAAAATTCTCTTTTTTTTTGGGTTTGATTTTGATTGCCCGTCAACCTACATGTGCTAAATCCTTGAAACCCAATAAACTTTATCTAGCAGAATTTTTAACCTGTTTTGCATGTAATATCCCAAATGAAATATTTTATGATATCTGCCCAATTTTAATTCACTCAATAATTTTTAAGCTTAAACCCCAAAATGAAGGAATATTATTGATTGCTATATAATTACCCATTCTTCAACAAGTCTGCATATGTCTTCAAGGGCTTGCTAGAATGATGCAGTATTAGAAAATATCCTTGATCAGCTTAATGAACAATTGGTGATGATAGTATTTGGCTCTAGACTTCTGCTATAGAATTATTGTCCTTGAAGTGCTTATCATACAGATTGGTGTGATCTAAAAGGATATTTTACCGAGCTGCTCAAGGAGGTGTCTTCAATGCATCAGAATTTGCTATCAGTTTGGATTATTTAGTTGGCCCTAAATGTAATGTCCCCTCCTTGAAATTAAAACAAGATTAACCCAACAACCATTATAACATTTCCCATGGGTCTTGGGAATTTGGCATTTAGTGAATGGGCTTCAACCTATGTTAGCCCAAGTTTTTGGGATGAGAACAACAGGGGATTGAGGGTCGTGTTTCGGGAAAGGGACGGGAGGGAGGCCATTTTTAGGGGGCAGTAGGGGACGACCGCTAAGAAAATAGGGAAAATTTAAAAAATATAGAAAATTTAAAATATTCATATGATAGCATTGATAAAGCAATCATCATATACATCATAGAACCTTAACACATAATATTAGAATTCAATTGATATTTATTATTTTCATTTAATAGAAAGCGACAAACAAATTAAGTTTTAAAGAAAGTTAATTGCATTCATTGACAATGTGCATATATGTTATATAAAAATTACATTGAATTGCCCAAAGGCTGCAAGTTTCAACTACAAAATGACAAAAATGAAAAATATACAAATATGCAGCTGTCTCTAATCAGCAGCCCCCACACCCCTTTATTTTTTATTATTTTTTTGTTTTGAATAAAAAACAATTGGAAAGTGGTTGGGGCATAGGGGATGGCTAGACGGTTAGTTGTCTTCAAGATGGCTAGCTGTCCCTTGGTGTTTCTGATCTTCTATTGGTCATATCAAGGGCGTTTCTAATTTTTCAATTTTGGGGACAGCGTGGGGATGTTTTAGAGGCGTCCTTGCGCCCCCAAAACATTTTCAAGGCGTCTTCGCATCCTCAAAACTTTTCCTATCGGGGATGTCCCTAATTTGGTCAGGGATGCGTCCTTCGGTTACATAGGCGTCAACTATGATTGCCTTCATTATGCTATCCAACGATAGGCAATCGAGGGAGACATTAGGCCAAGACTTTATATATTAGCTACCTTTGATGTTTCAGCCTTGACAAAGAATATAGGATGTTGCAAAAGCTTTGATGTTTCAACCTTGACAAAGAATATAGGATGTTGCAAAACAATTATAGCTCTACCTTTGATGCTTCAACCTTGACAAAGGATATGGAATGATGCAAACCAATTATGAATTGTAGATTTGAAAGGATATTTCTTTAATTACAACTTGAAAATGAACCAAATTTGTACAATTGTGATTTTTGTGTGAACACACCAAGGAATTGTGGGTTTTCATCCTCCAATTCTAGACCTAGGGGGTTTTTGTCCTTAGGTTAATTGAGCGAAAGTTCAATGCTCTAATAGGGAGTAGAAATTAGAAATTAGAATGGTTGATCAAATATACCTCCTTCTTGGTTGGCCTCTTAAATAACGTTTCCCTCCAAAAGACATAACTCTTTAAATTTCCTTCATGACTATTGAACCATTGATTGATATTTTAGAGGAATTATTTAAATTAAACTTTAATTATAAGAGATGATGTTTCATATTTTAACTTTACTTGAGGCCTAATTTTTTATTATTTCATTTTATAATATCACTTGAGCGTTCCCCTTTCTTGACAATTTGACACTCCTAATTTATTATTATAATCCTATTTCCCTAGTGCAAAATTTCCAAGGCCCATGGGGAAATGCCTGATGGGCTTTTGGTTTTAACTTGGCTTAATTTCAAGGAGGGGACATTACAATCTGCCTTGCCCAAGATTTGCTTATTTTCAAGCAATTGCAAATTAGGATGTTGACAAATTTTTGCACCCTCCCATGTAGCATCCTCTTCAAGAAGATCTTTCAATTGGACTAGATATTTTTCCATTGTTTTGTTCTTTCACTTTCTTCTTTGAAATTTATAATAGCCTTAGGAATAAGAAACAATTTTCCTTCATTTTATAGGGTAGACTTATTGAAGGGATAATTTGACTTACTATTGCTCTTTTCAAACAAGAGACATGAAAGTCATTATGAGTCTTATTGTTATCTCACAATTCTAGTTCATATGCAACCTCCCCAATCTTTTGTTTGATTTTGTAAGAGCTATGGAACCTTGGTGTTTTTATTGCTCCCCTCTTCTTCAAGGAAGACTATCTACAAGGTTATAGCCTCAAGAAGACCATATTTTTTACTTTAAACGTTCTTTTGGTTCAATGTTAATGTGCATGTAACTTTTGCTGATTTTGTGATCTTTGTAGGTTCTCCTTGAGCTTTCGAGACGGGTTTCCATACATTAATTCTCTCGGACCTCAACCACCTCTTGACTAACTTCCTATTGATTTCCCTTTCTTTCTTTCTCTTGGAGTGGTGGATTAGCAACGACACATTCCTTCACGTGGGTGGATTAGGAACTATAGCCAAAAACTTGAGTGGTTTCAAAATTTCTTGACTTTGCTTGACTAGATCTCTTGCCCTTGTCACTTTGCTATCTATGATTACCAAATCTACGAGGGATAAAACATCATAACTATACAAGGCCATGAAAGGTGTCATCCTAATGGACATATGTAGTGTTGTAGTAGTGTTTCCCCCAAATAAACCCATTTTATCTTTGTTGTTTTCTGCCTTGCTACATGGTTTCTCAAATAATGCTCAACTTGCTTGTTGACTATTTTTTTTTTGTTCATCAATTTGTGGGTGATAATTAGTACTAGGAGACAATTTAGTTCCTCTTAAATTTAGTTCCTTTCATTTAATATGTTTTTAGGCAATCCATGCAATTTGAAAACTTCTTTGAAAACTAAATTACTACTTGAGGTGTCTTAAACTCTATTAGATATCCTTTTTGGATTAATACTATTCCAATTCTTTCACTTGATTCATCACATTCTGTAACAAAAGGAAGTGAGAAGTTTGGAATAGCTAGTATAGTACATGAACTTACTACTTTCTTGAATCTGTCAAAAGTGTGTTGAGCTATCTTTATCCAATCATATACTACCTTTTTGGCCAAATTTGTCAATGGAACGATCAATTAAGGGAATCCTTTGGCAATTCTTCTACAATATTTAAAAAGCCTAAAGAACCCTCTCAACTGAGTTAAATTGGTTGGTGGAGGTCAATCTAAAGTAGCTTGTATCTTTTGTTGATCTACTTCCTCTCCTTGAGTACTAATAATGTGTCCTAAATATATAATTTCTTTCAATCCTAACTTGCATTTGGATTCCTTAGCCAAAAGGGATTGTTGTTCCAAAATTCCCTAAACTTCATTTTAATATTGGGGATGGTCCTTCCATGTTTTGTTGTAGATTGGAATATCATCAAAGAATACTAATACAAACTTCCACAATTGATTATTGAACACATGGTTTATACATGTTTGGAAGGTAGCAAGAGCATAAATTAAACCAAATGGCATAGCTAGGAACACAAAATGTGTCATGCCCCTGAAATTGCAACACAAACCAACCATCAAAATGCAAATAAAAAAATAAAATAATAAATATTTAGAATATAAATAAATATAAAAATTAACAATTTAAATACTATTATAATCATACTATAAATATTAAATATATATAACTAAATATAAAAATAAGTATATTCAATTTATAATACATAAGAGGCCCAAAAAAGGGCAGCGATCAGATCAGACAGCAGTGATTCATGTTTAAAGGCTGTAATTAATATATTTGGAGGGGCAGCGAATATATTTGAGGAGCAGCAATGTATATGCAGTAATTAAGAAATAAAAAAGAGTGCTCAGATTTGTTAAAAGAAAAGCAGCAATCACTTTGGTAAACAAAGGGATATGTCTCTTCATAAGGGCATCATAGTTTGAAGAGGCATGTCTCCTCATTAGGACATGAAGACATAAATAGTAATTGTATTTTGGGATATGAAAGGGAAGAAATATATACAGTTGCAGATCTAAAAAGAGAAATATACGGATCTCAAAAGATATATGCAGACCAATGATAGATCAATAAGGGGAGTAAGTTTATATATATATATAATGATATATAATGCCCCCTAATTGGGAATGCCTTCCCTAAATCTTTATTTTTTTAAATGAACAAATGAGTTAGAGAGCACCTTTCACCTGATTGAAGCCCTGCACACAAATCAGAACCCATTTACCACAATCACACTGATTAGCAAATTATAAACATCTACTGCAATAATATTACTTAGCCGATTATCATAATTAAATATTAGTAAACTCAAGGCCAAATTACTAATCCAATCACAAAGCATATAATATCCTTGGAAGGGCTCAACCATAGGAGAGTATGGGAGAACGTGACTCAATGGGGTGCCTAGGACCCTTCTGCCCTAGGCCCAAGAGTGGATATCTTGGTGTCATGTGGCCCATGCCATCCATATGAGGTGGTCTACCTAGGAGGTGTCCCCTTTCCGCCATACCCTTGTCTTGTCAACCATTTCCCTCTCTCTATGATTTGACCTCTTGTGCTGGTTCACCATGATGGAAGGGGTGAGATTACAATGGGTGCCCTGAAAATGCCATCTCTCCTAAGCCCAAGGTGTTGTACCATTGGTACCCCCTTGGCCTCCTTGGGACTACTTGGTCCCTCATCTCGAGGTGGCGTACCTAGGAGAGTGCCCCATCACCGTTCCCCTCTTGTAATCTCAACCTCCTCTATTATGGCTAAAACATTCAAGACATATGGTGAACAAATACTAATCATATTTACTGATATAAGGAAACAGTCATAACAGCAATGCATCATTAGCACCTTGATCTTCTAATCAAACAATCACAATCACATATATTAAATGGTGCTACAACTACATTATTGTAAATCAGATTTCATACCACCAATTCAAGAAATCAGACTGGCACATGCAAATTTATCATTTATTTCCAATTTAGAGGTTGCAGTCCTCTATTTCCTTTTATTTAATTTTTCCCTGTAGATGATTGCTGGTCTGTATATTCTTCTCCTTTAATCGATCTGTCCTTTATATTCATAAGATATTGTTAGTGTAAATGAAACACATAAAAATCTATTATCCATTTTCGTATTAGGGAAACATAACAACTTATAAGGCTCAATAATTGCTGCAAGCATCATTTTTGCATATGTATATATATGTATATATATATATATATATATACTGTCCCCATATATTCTGGCAATGATATACTTATCTGATTATGTCTTCTGCTGATTCCATTCTATTCGATCTGCTATAACTCTTAAAATATATTCCTTGCTTTTACAAATACATATATTAAATACATATGTTTGAATGATTCCAATCTGATCAACTGCTGCTACCATCAGATTTATTCTTCATTCCTCAGTGATTCGATGGTGCCTCCTCTTGGATTTTGGTCTCCTATTATATCCCTACGGTGGGGAAAAGGCACATCCATTCACCATGCTCGTTCCTTAGTAAGGGACACGTCCTTCAGATCGCCGCCCCTTCATATTAACTAAGTGTTGGCTTTTATTATTTAAATTGGCCCAGCTTTTATATGAACCTTTTGCCATTTTAATTTTATATAATTTCCCCTGGGTCGGCCAACTATTTTACATTGCTGAGTCGGCTTTCACAAAGAAAAAGATAATATTATTGGTTAATTTAAGAATTGCTGTTTTTATTATTTAAGGAGATAGCTGCAGACTTAGGAGAACCACAATCTCATGGCAGGGGCATGACAATATGTTTGTGTGTGTGTCCATATGAAGTGATTATGGGAAGAATGAAAGTAATTAAAAATATATATGTATATATATATATATATATATATAATTATATCCGTCCATAAGAATTGATTATGGGAAGAATGAAACTAATTAGAAATATATATGTATATATATAATTATATAAAATATATATATGTGATTATGCAATAATGATGCTTGTAGCAATTATTGAGTTTTATAAGTAATTATGATTCTTTAATATGAATGTGGATAATAGATTCCAATTCGTTGATTTACACCAAGCAATCATATGGAGGAGAAGAGGAAATGCAAGGAAGGGGAGTAGATACGAGATCACCATCTAAGTAGACCACCACATGCTGGATTTCCAATGTGCCTGCCACCTGTGGCCAAGAGGGTGAGTGTCCGCTCTTGGGCTTAGATAGGGGTATTTCCGGGCACCCTATTGCAATTTCCTTTCAAACCTCTATGATGGTTGATTATTGGGGAAATCCTAAGTTACCGATTCGTTTTTGGATTCGGGTACGGGTACGCGAATCCGGTACGGGATTCGGCAAAAATTTTTTTTTGGGTTTGGGTACGGCTTGGGTACGGCAATACAAAAAACATATAAAAATCAGAAATATATACATATTTGCATTAGTAATTAAGTTCAGAATACACCACCATATTAATAGTCTAATAACATAGCAAAAATACATCACCATTTTCATAGTCACTAAGTCAAATATTAAAATATTAGTGATTACTCGATTGTCATGATATAAAATTATAAATTAAAGTTCAAACATAAAATATCAAACGTTTAACAATCAGCCATTATTGATCATTGATCATCTGAATCATATGGGTCATCATTATCAAACAAACTAGCATTATTAGATGCTACATTTTGCGTAGAACCACAAATAGCATTCGTGGCACTCGCACAAGCACTACCACTAGCAGTAGCAGTAGCACCGACACTACCACTCTCACGATCAGTAGCTGCTCCAGACTCATACTCATCATCAATATCAAGTGCAGCTAAGTGACTTGTGGAAGCATCCAAGTCAAGCTGCTTTGGCTCAATATCCCACCTCCTTGTGTCTCCTTCTTTGTAGGAACTTTGCTTGTGTGTAAGGAGGCGCAAGTTTGAATGCACATACACCAAGTCCTCTGCCTTTTTTGAATGCAGCCTATTGCGTTTTATTGAGTGGATGAAGGAGTATGTGCTCCAATTCCTCTCTGAAGAAGATGAACTAGCAACCTATTAAGAGTCAAGACCAAATTAAATAGTTAAGAGTTACAAAATTTAACTAAACAAAATTATTAATTAATATAAAATTATAAATTAAAATTAAAATTACAAAATATAAAACTTACTTGGGATAAGATTTTTATTGCAATTGGTTGGATGTGCATGTATTCTTGCCCATGGAAGTACCACCAACTATGACCATCTACCCTGTACTTGTCTCGAAGAGCATCAAGATTCTGAGCAACACTACCGGAGCATGCAAAAGCCATGAACTCAGCCCTCACTCGATCACGTTGGTCACGATCAGTGAAGAGTCTCCGAATTGCTGCCTTGTAACCTTGAGCCACTTCAACATCCCTATATGGAGCAACTCTTGATGTAACAGAAAGAAGCTCAAGACTATAATATTTGGGACTCAATGCAAAAGCAAGAAGATGCAATGGAGTGGTCATTTTGTTCCATCTATCAACCATGATTTCCTGTAGCTCTTTGAAGAACTTTTCATCAGGATCTTCCTCTTTTGCATTGATGATGGTTTTCATCTTCTCAATCATTGAGTCGATACCATCATATACTTCTCCCAAACAAGGTCTATCCATGTCCGTGTAACGGATCATGCTCAGTATATGGTGGTTGGTGACAAACATCTAGATGTCTTCGCCCTCAGCATACACCTGTTTGATCCACTCAATTTTGGATCCAATTTTTTGTAGCATTAGATTGAGGGAGTGGACAGCACAAGGTGTCCAAAAAATGTGTGGATACTTCTCCTCAATCAATAACCCAGCAGCCCTACAATTTTTGGCATTGTCGGTTATAACTTGCACAACATTTTGATGGCCCACTTCTTCAATGGCTTGGCAAAGGATGTTAGCAATAAATGGACCATCTTTCACCTGTCCCTCACAATCCACTGCTCTCAAAAACATTGCCCCTTTAGGGGACACGGCAATAACATTGATCAATGGGCGATTTTTTGCATCTTTCCATCCATCAGAAACGATGGTCACCCCTGTTTCAATCCATGAATCCCTTATGGGCTTCAAAGAGTCTGCTACATGTTTCACCTCTTTCTCCAATAAGGTGCAACGCACCTTCTCAAAACCTGGGCCCTTATACCCCTTTGGAGCCTCATTAATAGATTTCACCATTTTTTGCCAATATGGTGAACGAACAACGTTGAATGCCAATCCATTGGCATAGACACATCTTGCTATGTCTTGATCAGCAATCTCTCTTGCCTCATTCTGAAATGAAACTTCCAACGGTCCCTTAGATCTTTTATTTGATGAGGGCACGGTTTGCTCTTGAGGGATGTTCATAAATGGATGGCTTTCTGTAGGTGGAATATAAGTAGGTGGTGTAGGGGGTTTCATGGATTGAGATCCTTTCTTCAAAGGATGGTTTTTTTTAAGACTAGCAGCTTTTTGATCTGCTTTTTCTTGCTCAGCAATATATTTCAACACTATGTCATCTGCAAGGCCTTTGCCATCACCTTCTGGAGGTCCCGGACAAGGTTTGATGCCAATATCAGGGATACTACACAAGTGGGCTTTCACTCGACTGTATGAGCTCGTGTATTGAATTTTGCAATGACCACAAATCCAAACAAATACTCCACCACCTGGACATTGTTGAACCATTTCTACATATTTCCAAAGGGGAGAGGTTGCACTTATTTTGAAACGAGATTGGCCTGAATTAGAAGCAGATGCCATTGTAATACCTAAGGGCCAAGGCACAATAGATTGAAATAATTTTGGTATTGAAATTTGAAACTAAAAAACTTAAAAGAATGAGAACAATCAACAAAAGTAATACAATAAAAACAAAACAAAATAGTTCATTTGTTAAACTTAAAAAAAATGTAAGAAAAAAATCAAAAAATTTCAAAGAAACCTACCTTTTTTGAACAAATCTTGCTCTACAGTCTTCTTGAATCTTGGCAAACACTTGCAAGTGCTTAGGAATAGCACAACAATCAACCTTGAACAACCAACGATCAGCCTTCAACTCTATTCGAGCTTGTGCAAGCAAGAGAGCAAGTTCAGCAATGGAGGCAAAAAAACTCGTTTTTCTTTCACAAATTGTTAAAATGAAATTGTTTTTACCTATTTAGTGTGTTTGGAGGTTGAAATTAGGGTTGCAATGAATATTAAAATGTTTAGAAGTCAACATCCGGTCAAAAAAATAATAAAAAATGATTAAAAAAACACGTTTTTTGCGGACTGGGCGTTTTGATGTGAAAAAACGTCGCGGATTCTGCTCGAATTCGTCGCGCCGTATCTTGGAAGAATCCGCAGTGAAGCCTCGAATCTGAAACGTATCCACAGGGAAAATTTCGAATCCTGGTTGAATTTGTATCGTACTGAATCCGAATCTCGTATCCGAATTGTACCGTATCGTATCCGGAGGCTTAGTATGGCGAATTGGTAACTTAGGGGAAATCACAAATCATAAGAAGGATGGATAAGGCAACATGGATAGGGAATGCGGATACAAGTTTACCCACTAAGTAGACCACCCCATGCTGGATGTCCAATGTGCCTGCCACTTGGGGCCAAGAGGGTGAGTGTCTGCTCTTGGGCTTAGTGGGGATAGCTTCGGGCAGACTTATCATGTTTCCCATCCAATTCCTTTTATGAGTAAATTCCCATTACGCATTTGGAATAGTTGAGAATTTACATGGTTCAAATAGATGAGACATTTATGTTGATCATATGAGTTATATTCCAATAATAGCTGACATGATTACAGGACCTAAACCAAGATTTATCTTCTTAAAGCATTTAATTTGGTAAGTTATAACCCTAACTACATTAAATGTGTGATGCTGGGGCAAGATTTAGGGTAATTCCCAAAAGGGGACCTTACAAAATGTCCAAAATGACATTGAAAAGTAGTTTTATGCACATCCTCTTCTCTCACCCGTATCTAATGATGCTCAGATTTCAAGTCAATTCTTGAGTACATTGATCCCTAGTTTAGCACATTCATGCCACAAGGAAATATTGTTTCAAACCTAGTTTTAGTCCAAAAAATTGAAGTGGGTTGTGTTGCTTTTTTCGTGAATCTTAATCATGGCAAGTTAAGTAATTTGTTTTAAATTTCAGAATTCTAATTAATTTGTTTTAAATTTCAGAATTCTACAATTACTTTATTTCAGTGCTGAAAGAAACTGTTTTGGGAGTAAAATCTGCATTAAAGACTTTCAGTTTTGGTTCAAATATGACTCTACATGTTTTTTGACTACACATGGATGTTATTACAATCGCACATGCTTAGGCTATGTTGCTTAGTATTCTGCTGGGGTGCATTGAATGAGACAGCCAAAACACTTTATTACTTTGCTGTTCAAATTTACATAGCTGTTTGGATTAAAACCTTTTAAGTAGGGTAACTTTGGATGTTCCAACTTGGTGTGTCGAAACACACATTAGCAGGACTTAAAACAGATCTGGAAACAAATTCCAGCCACAACAACTTAGGTCCACAACATAGACAGAGACTTCTCACCTTGTCTCAAGTTGCTCTTTTAGGTCCTGGCCCAGCCAGCATGCATCATTAGGCTCTATCACACGGATAAATTGTGCAAGATTTGGACCTTTTGATCAAGCAGGAGGAAAATTAAGCCTTGGATAGTGTAATTATCCAAACAATTAAGCATAAAAATGCAATACATTACCATATGGTATTGATTTTAGAGACCCAAAATTAAGGCAGATAAAGCAACATAATTTTCAAATTATCTTTCACTTCTGGTGTTTTAATGTTAATGTACATCCAAAATGCTACAACATATTCATACTAAAGATAACAAATAGAAAATATTTGAAGGTGAATGCCTATTTTTTCAAATGACATGTATGGATTTATGCCTCTCTACTTTACCAGAAGTGGATTTATTGGAAATCCCTTACAAGGGGGGTTTTGTGGAAAATATAGTCCTGGTTTAGATGGATTGACAAGGCTTAGGTTTATGCCGAGATTGATATCTAGAGAGCATTCAATTTTAGAAGTGATGTTTATCTCTTGTACATGGATGCTTGTGTTATGAAGTGTACTATGTCCAATCTGGGTCAAATTATGGAAAGTGACTTAATATTTTTAAATGCCTCATAAATGTCAATCATATTGGTAGCATTTTCATATATTACTGTTATTTTCAGGTGAAGAAGATGAAAGGTTTGAAGCAGAAGAAGGCTCACCTGATGGAAATCCAAGTGAATGGTGGAACAATTCCACAAAAAGTAGATTATGCATACAACTTTTTTGAGAAGGAGGTACCTATTGATGCTATTTTCCAGAAAGATGAAATGATTGATGTGATTGGAGTTACAAAGGGGAAAGGGTATGAAGGTGTTGTAACTAGGTGGGGTGTCACAAGGCTGCCTCGTAAAACACATAGAGGTTTGCGAAAGGTTGCCTGCATTGGTGCTTGGCATCCAGCCAGAGTTTCCTTCACAGTTGCCAGGGCTGGGCAGAATGGATACCATCATCGTACTGAAATGAATAAGAAGATCTATAAGATTGGCAAGCGAGACCAGGAATCTCATACTGCAGTCACTGACTTTGACCGGACTGAGAAGGATATCACTCCAATGGGTGGATTTCCTCACTATGGTATTGTAAGGGATGATTACATCATGCTCAAAGGATGTTGTGCTGGTCCCAAGAAGCGAGTTGTAACTTTGCGTCAGTCACTCCTGAAACAGACGTCCCGTACAGCCATGGAAGAAATCAAGCTTAAATTTATTGACACATCCTCCAAGTTTGGACATGGAAGGTTCCAGACATTGTCAGAGAAGGCTAAGATTTTTGGTAAATTGAAGGCTTAGAAGGGAAAGTAAGTGGTTCCTAGTATTATCTGCAGCGGCAGATGGTGTTTATTTTTCAAGAGCATTTATTATTATCCTTGAATTTTGAGCATTTATTTAAGTTGTTTAAACTACTGTGCGTTTACTATTATGCAGTTAAAATTGTTGAGAACTATTATCGGAAGATAATGTCTAAAGTAATCTGTAATTGTCACTGTATCAAGGATTGCTACTTGGATTAAAATAGGCTGGTGTTATTAGCCTTTGAAAGAGTTTTGATACAAGTTATGTTTATAAACTAATGTTTTGGTTGTTAATTGTCACTGAGGATTGCTACTTAGAGTGAAACAGGGTGGTGGTGTTGGCCTCTGAAATAAATTGGATGCAGTTTACATTTTAGAAACTTATCTCTTGGTGGTTGCACAATTTTTTTTTTAATAAGAGAAATTTCATGTGTTCATTAGGGTGACTGATTCTTACTGTGTTTTCAGAGTCATGTAGACGTTAGTCTGATTTAAGGTTTCTTATAGGAATGTTTATCCTGCTTGCCTTTTACTTAATTAACATGATCATATTGTCATGTCTTTTTGTTTTGATTTATTTTTATCTAAGGAAATAGAACTTAATTTTAATTTTGGACTGCTGAAATACTCTGTTTCTTTTATTTATACAGCTATGTCAGAATGAAGAAAGAATTGCAATGTTAAATATTTATAGTTTACTTCATTGTTGCCTCTGAATATATAACTTGGTTTTAATTTCAGAGAGTTTTTGACCATACACTCATTTTTTCGTTCACAGGGTTTTAATAGAATAAACCTTTTGTTGATGGGGACTATTAACTTGCTTGTATGCTCATTGGTTATGATCAATTTCATACCCATTTTCTTTTGTGGATTAGTTATATTTTTAGACTGCTCAAATACAAAAGATTATTTCTATGGCATCTTACTCGTGCTGAAAAAATTGTAATGTAAATTTTTATAGGCTCTTTCATTTTTGCATTTTACTTTCAGATGGTTTTTTGGATATCCATTCCCTTTATTGTCATTGATTATGTGTAGCTATGCATGGAATATATTTTAATTATTGAGACTCCTGAAATTGGATGCTTGGATTCTTAAAGTTGGGTCTGTCTGCCACTGAAAGATTTAGAATTATAATGATAGTCATTGCATCTCTTGTAAATTCTTTTTATATAATTGTTTCTTTGCAAAAAACTAACAATAAGTTGAAACATACGAACTGTAAGGTACCTTGAGTGATACAGATAATAAATTTCTTTTAATTTTGATAAAAGAATGTTGTGCTGTAACTGTAATGCCTGTTTTCTTTTCTTTTTTGTTTTTGCTAGGTAGGTTGCAGCTGGGGCTGCACCGTAATATTAATCAAAAGAAAAATTACATGGTTCCATTACAAAACCAGGGTCACTGAACTTAGATTCAAGATTATTTCATCTAGAAGAAGACAAGACTCCGGGAATCAGCTGGCCAACCATTACTAATTATGGCCAGATTCTATTACTCCTAGTTATCTTCCCTCAGTCAGATCCATGATTGGATCAAGATGTTTTATGATGATCTCTACATTTTGCATGGGATCGGAGGTGCTTGTTGAAGGTTACTTCATTTTTCTCTCTTTTCCTTTGCACCAATGTCAAGTTATTCGTATCCAACCCTCCAATCATTTCTGCCTTCTCATTCTCTGTGGAATAATTTCCCCTCCTTAGGTGCACAATTTCTGAAGCCTCCAGTTCATCAGTCTTGTTATGATCCTTTACAGTCAACACGCTATCCTTCCATGAGATAGGCAAAGCATTCGCAACCTTGGATTTGGCATGCACAGGTGGATGCTCAAAGCATTTGTCCTCGTTTGTTTTCTCTTTGGTAGGCTGGTTATCAGCCTCTTGACACGTGGTGGTATTTTTTTTCCACCGAGTAGTGGTGGAGGATGATATCTTTCCACCAAATGGCTTGCCTTTCATTTTTCTGTTTGGCACATTGAGCAGCAATGTGACCAGAATATAAGCATCTGTGGGAAAGGTAGCCCCTCATAATCTAACATGTGGGTCCAATGTCTGTCTGCGGTTTTGAGCGAGACCTCAGCTGGAAGATCCTTTGTAATATCAATCTCCACCAAGATGTGCGCATATGTTGTATGCAAATAATTTGATGAGCCCTCATCAACATCTAGAAAATTTCCTATCGAAAATCAAACCAATATTGGAGTGTTAGGTTGAGAAGTCTTACCCTAATTGAAATAGCTGCAACAGATTCGATTGCAGAGTTGAAAGAAGGGTACCAGGGTTTCAGCATAAGCAAAGTTGAAAGAAGGATACCAGGGTTTCAGCATAAGCAAGTGTTCATTGCAGCTCCATTGATAATCATAGAACCCTCATGCGCATGTAAAAAACTACTACAAAAAATGCCCATGCAGAGGGTTAAATTTGGAGGATGCCTTCCAAAATGGGGCTTCATGTTTTTGTTATCCACTTATTCAATTTAGGGAGGCTCGGTCTGAACCCTTTGAACCTCCTGATCAGGCCTTTTGCTGCAAAAAATGTTTCATTCTTAGCAACTTGTGCGTTCTCTTCACCTAGGATCACTGTGGGGATGGTATTGGCACATTTGAGTGGTAAAGGCATCAAATGGAGCCCATCATCTTGAAAAAGTTTGATTTGAAAATCTTCGATATATTAAAAAGAAGCAAAACTTGCTTGAGTTTCTAAAATAGAAACATCATTGAAGAAATAATAGAAGGAAATCTAAGAAACAAATCTAAACAACTAGCTAACAATATTCACAAGATATTGACCATTAGTTAATAACAAAATATTATTTTAATACCCTTCCTTAATGATCAATTCATCAATTACACCAATATGCCCCCTAAATTTGGTAAATTTATCCGGGCTTAGAGACTTGGTGAGAATATGAGCAATCTTATCTTCTTTCGGAACATACTGCATTACCATTGATCCTTTTTCAGAACATATTGCAATACCACTGATCCATCTTTGACAAGCTGGCGAATGAAATGACAGTGAAGTTCAACATTTGTTCTTTCATGGAAGATTGGATTTTTGGCAAGTTTCAATACCCCTTGATTGTCACAGTATAAGGGGGAAGGCCCTGCTTGAGACATTTGCATGTTTGAAAACACCCTTCGAAGCCAAACTGTCTCACAAGCTGCTTTAACAATTCCTCGATATTTAGCTTCAATCGAGGAAAGAACTGCTACCTCTGCTTCTTGCTAGTCCATGTAACTGCACCTGTACCCAAACTGAATACATACCTTGAAGAAGATTTTCTGTCATCAACAAAACCTACCCAATCTATGTTTGTATAGCCAATTGGTTTAGGATCTTTGCACCTTCCATACAGAATGCCAAAGTTGGAAGTGCCTTTCACATCTCAATACATGCTTCGCTGCAACCCAATGTTCACTGCAAAACTGAGATCAGGTCTAGTAGTAGTGAGATAAATGGGGCTGCCTACTAGTTGCTTGAATGCAGATTCATTTTCCACAAGTGAATTTGATTGTGCTAATAGTTTGAGCCCTTTCTCCATAGGTGTTGATGCAAGTTTGCAGTTATTCATTATGAATTTATTAAGCAAATTGTGAGCATACTTGGACTGAGAAATGAAGTTGCTCTTAGTTGTCTGCCAAATCTCAACACTGAGACAATAAAAAGTTCCAAATTTGTCAAATGATTGACCAAGAGTGTGTTTTATCTCCTCAATCAAAATTTCTGAACTGCCAGTAATGATAAGGTTATAAACATAGACACCAAGCACAAGGATATCATCACCAGACCGTTTGACATACAAATTTGAATTAGAAGGGCTCCTTTGAAAACCATGGTCAGTAAAGTACTTATCAATTTTCATGTACCATGCCCGTGGAGCCTATTTGAGGCCACAAAGTGCTTTCACAAGTCTGCAAACTTGGTGTTCTTTACCAGGAACCTTGAAATCGGGAGGCTATGTCATATAGACTTCTTGTAGATCACCATTAAGAAACACACTTTTGACGTCCATTTGATGGACTTTCCAACCAAACTGGGCTGCTGTAGCGAGGACAAGCCGAATAGTACTCATTTTGGCTGTAGGAGCAAAAGTCTCCTCATAGTTAATGCCCTCTGTCTATGAGAACCCTTTGGCTACTAACCGAGCCTTATACTTGTCAAGGGTTTCGTCAGTGTTGTACTTGACTTTATACACCCATTTGTAGCCAACGGGCTTCTTCCTAGGTGGAAGATCAGAAAGGACCCAAGCGTTATTCTTCAAAAGGCTATGATGTTTAAGTTCCATAGCCTGTTCCCACTCGGGTATGCCTTTAGCTTCAAAATAGGATTGAGGCTCAGAGACGCTGTGCAAATTGGCCATGAGAGCAAAATTAACACTATTCTGTTGCTTGCTCTTCTTTTTAGCAGTTCTATCCTCGATCAATTCATCATTATGAAGATCACTAATGGTTGTAGCATACCATTTAGGCCAGAGTAGAAGTACCAATATCTGAAATAGGAGGAACAACATCACCAAGTGTGGCTAGTACATAATCAACTAGATCAAGATCCAAATTGTCTTGAGGAGGGGTGGGTGGTGGAACATTCTGCTAAGGTGGTTGCTCAACTGCAGAATCCCTCCCATCAGGTGGACTCAAGGGAAGACAAACAACCAATTAAGAATCTTTCAGACGCTGTTCCTTAGGATGCACAAAAGTAGAAGACAAAAAAAGGCCTAGAAGTTTCATCAACTACAACATCACAACTGAAGATGAGATGATCTGAATCTACATCAATCAATTTGTATGCTTTATGATTCTCATTGTAGCCAGTGAACATGAGTTTCTGGCTTTTAGAATCCAGTTTAGTGTGCTTGGCATTTGGAATCCACATGAGCAGTAGAGCCAAAATTTTTTAGGTGGTTGATTTTAGGATTGCGTCTAGACTAGGCTTCTTCAAAGGTCATCTTCTTAAACGCACGAGTTGGAGATTGGTTCAGGAGATAAACAACAGTATAAACTACTTCAACCTAGTATTTCTTAGAACATGTCTATGCTCTAACATAGAACGAGCCATTTCAATAATGGTGCAATTTCTACGTTCTACAACACCATTCTACTGAGGGGTGTAAGGTATGGTAAGTTGGTGCTTAATGCCATGTGCAACATAGAAACTGGAGAAGTCAAAAGAATAAAACTCCCCCCCATTATTAGATCTAAGAGTAACTATTGGAGAATCAGACTCTTTTTCAACTAAGGCCTTATATTACTGAAATATACCAAACACATTTGATTTGTTTTTCAAAAAGCACACCCACATTTTTCTGCTGAAATCATTAACAAATAATAAAAAATACCTGCAATAAGTAATTGAAGGAGTATTCATAAGGCCACACAAATCAACGTGAACCAATTATAATACCTTGGAAGCTTGCCATGAATCACCATTCGAGAATGGAGTCCGGTGCTGTTTTCTAGCGTGACAAACCTTGCATACTCCATGATTCTGAGTTTGAATTTCAGGTAGGCCACCAACCAGATCATCTCAAGATAGCTGAGAGATATTGCATGTTTAGGTGCCCATAACGCTGATGCCAAAGGTTGATGATTGAAGTACTCTTGACTAACATAGCATGCTCTTGAGAATCACCAGAATCAACAAATCTATATAGACCATGATCCTCAAGTCCTTGAACAACTATAGTGCGAGTCTCTTTATCAACAATGTTGCATGTGTGCATGCTGAAAACAATATCCAACTGAGGAGAGTGAGTCATAATTTGACTAACAGAAAGCTCAACTCCATGCCAAGTACAAAGTATACATCAAGAAGTATTAAATGTTTCCCTCTAGAATGAATCTGCACATTGCCCTTTCTGACAACAATATACTCCTTGCCTCCTCCAAAGATAACAAAATCTCTGAATGGCGTGTACTCAATGAACCAATCCCGACAATGTGTGAAATGTCGAGAAGCACCTGAATCAATATACTAAGCAAAAGATTTAATATGATCTACTGGACTCTTGGCCATAAAAGCATAGAACAAAGAATCTTCCTGCTCAGTGTGCTCTACAACATTGGCTTTAGGTTTAGATACTCCTTGCTTGTTCTGTTCAGAAGTCAAACATTTTCGGCAATCTTTCTCCCTGTGACCTAACTTGTGACAATAGTTACACTGTTCTTCTTCTTGGAAGAATCTTGAGATTGCGCTTGATTGGTTTGCTAAGAGGGCTGATTTTTGCCTTTATTCTTCTAAAAGGACCTGATAGGAAATGCCTGCTCTGTGGAAGACGAACTAGCACTGCTACCGAATGGTTGTTTCTAACAATCCCACTGCAGAAGTATGGTGCAAAGATCTGAAAACTTCAAATCAATATTAGTTTAAGTAATATTGAAGGTCTCAATAAAGTGCTCATAAGTTTTTGGTAGACTTTTCAGAGTGATGACTACCATATCTTCTTCATCCATTTTCCGACCAATAGCCTCGAGCTGATCACGTATATCCTTGATTTCTATCAAGTGCGCTTGCAGAGTTGTCTTCTCATCCATCATGATGGAAAACATGTTCTTCAGAAAGAACGCACGACTCTTGTTGGATGTTTCATGAAAATATTTCAGAAGATCCCAAATTTTTTTCGCTAATTTTCCAGACAGTACTTGAGGTAGTTGGTCATCAGTGACAGACAATTTAATGAGCATCACAACTTCACGATTTTTTTCATCAAACTTTTCTTGATCTTTATCTCCCGAAGCAGATTGTGTCTTTTTGCCTAGAATAATCTGGTCAAGGCAACGATATTCAAAGATTGTTATCATACGTTGCTTCTAGGTGTTGTTACGACCATTGAACTTTTAACTGCCTTCAAGCATAATGTGTGATAAAGAGGCCATTTTTCAAAAAATCCGCAAAACAAATTTTGATAGAGTAGAGGTACAAAAACTTTGAACATAGATCTGTAAAAAAAGAGAGGGCACAAAACCCGAGGTAATTGACACCCAGATAGAATGCCGATTTATGAGAAATCGACCCAGAGATGCTAGCAAAAACGCACAAACTTTGACAAAGAATGGTATAAACTGCACAAAATGCCCAATTTTTTTTGAGAATACCCACTCACAAAATTGCAAAAACCAAAGAGAGTACAGCCTCGAGTCCAAAAAACCCTATCTATTCGCGCTTCAACAAAATGCAAAAAAAGTTTCAGACAGAGATCACAGGTCACAGGAAGAGCAAAAAATCACCTTTTTTTTTTAAAACGCCCAGAAAAACCCTAGGCACGTGACAAAAGGAGGAAAGGCGCAAAAATTTGCAAAAAAAGGCGACAAAAAACTAGAAGAGAAAAAACGTGAACAAAACCCTTCACAATGCGAATGCAAATGGCCACTAATGAATCGCGTTTTTGAGGGTCGCGCAATTTTTTATAGAAAAAAAAAAAAATGTGGTTTTCAGAAGTCGCGATTTTACATGAAGGCCTCTGGTAAATCCACAAATTTTTAAGATAACAGACGCCCAGAAAAAGCCCTAAGACGAGCTACAAAAGACCCGAGAAAACCAGAGGAGATGTGAAAAAGAACTACTCTTTTTCTCAAACAAAAAAATCACGCGATTGTGCACAAACGCGATTTCTTGAAAAAAATAGAGACGACGCTAAGAAGATTTTCGAATTCACTTAAATTAGAAACTCGAGCTAGAAGCTTGAAGAAAAAATAAAAAAATACTTTTCCCCCTAACCCGCTCTAATACCATGAAACAAATTGATTTAAATCTTCGATATAGTAAAAACAAACAAACTTGCTTCATATAAAGATTACAAAAGTGGATATTTCTAAAACAGTGAGTATTTAAAATAGAAACATCATCAAAGAAAAAATAGAAAGAAAACTAATAAACAAATCTAAACCACTAGTTTACAATATTTACAAGATATTGACTATTAATTAATACAAAAATATTATTTTAATACATATTTTGCGAGCCCTCTCTCCCTTCCTCAAGCAGCATCATCGCCCCCAAGCTTGTCCCAAGGTGAGGCCGGACGCCACGCTGAACTCTGTCGCAGCCTTGTCTATGTTTGTGCCAGGAATCGCGTCCAGGAGCCTCGCCTCTATTTGCTGCATATGAAACCCTAGCTCCAACAACCCTTTCATTTTCTTGCTGTTGGAAGCCTTGATATTTTGTGCGGGGGTGAGGTTAGAATTTACCCGAGCTTTGGCTGCTTCTAGGAATGATGCCCTACCCACAAAGAAACCCTTCCTGTCGGGCGTATTCGTAGCGGCCATGGACGCCTTGGAGAAGGCATTTGCAGATCCATGCCGCCCCTTACCGTTGGACAAATCACCAACACCGGAGCCATCAGTCAGTTCAACCATAGGCGGACCTTCAAGTGCAAAAACCTAGAGTTTTGACTCATGAGTAGGAAGACATGAAGACCCGCTACCAGTCTAACATGATCCGCTTAGCCCTTTGCCATAAAAAACTTGGGAGTCTGCAATATCAGGAGTTAAATCTGCATCGGCATTGGCAGAAGCCCTTGCGTTAGGAAAATTCAGGAATTTTGTATCTATCGGCAGCTATTCGAATAATGAGTTCAAAGGTTGATATTATTATGTATAAGATTGTAATGCCTGTTTCTTGCTTGTAGTTTTTTAACCCTATTTTCTGATGAAAACTGAAAACTGCATAAAATATGTAACCAGAACATTTGTTATTGCCATGAAGATACAAGGCCAGGTCTGTGCCCGTTGGGAAAATGCATGACCTACTCAATGAAATATATTAATTTTATAAACAATAGTGTACTTTAACAGAACAATAGTGCAGAGAGGCTTGTAGTTGGAAGGTATTTGAATCTGTGAACTCTCAAATTAACTACGACTTGAGCAAAATGTGGAGAGATCATAATGAAGATAAGGGCTCTAACACTCCGCTCTTGCACATGCTTCATTATATGGAACTTGAAATTGCATTGTGTTGCAGTTAAAAGGCATTGGAAACTCTTTAACACTTGGCATGGTTTCTAGATATGTTGTAATGAAGATACTTATCTGTGATTGCATCCTTCACATGGCTTATTTGCATGCAACTTGAGATTGCATTGTTTAGAATTGCTATGATGCCTACTTGCCTGAACTCCAATGTGTATTACTCCCACATTGCCCATGAAAAAGAGTAATGTCAAGAATAGCGTTTGGGCCAATATCCCTTCTTTACTGATGTTTGTTAAACTTAGGGGTTTAGACACCAAGATCCAAAGAACTTAAACATTATTATGTAATTTGTCTAATATCATTCGTTTGCAGGTCTGGCATGCATCACGTCTGAAAGATGTTGGAGATGATTCTAATCGATACAGAAAGTGGTTGTTACCATATCCATATTTGTAGGAAATGAGGTGTAGTTCTCTTTTTGTCACTTTTTTTAACGATCAGTATCTTTAAGGCAATGGTGTGTTGTAGGATTCTGAGATAGGAATCGCGTATATAAATCACGAACATCTTTGCATTATTTTTATGCTAACTGACAAAAAATTGAATGTTGGGCAGAAAATCTGTTCATGCGAGCATGCCTATCAGTTAAGGAAGGAATTATTTTCAGTTGATTTCATCTCTGTGAAGGAAATTAGAGCTGTTGAGAGCATTTTTTATGTTACACATCAATAGTATAACATAATTTCGAAGGCCTCATGTTGTATCGTATTCAGATGGCAACATGTCATATCATGAAATCACTAGATAGATGTAATAAGATGGCAACATATTCTAAATTCTGAGATTACCATGTTGTATCATGAAAACCTAACATTCTATGAAAAGACTAGTTTGGAATTGTTATAATAATGAAGGTTCACTTCCTTGGTTTCCATGATAGAAAATTATGATGAATTGAACTGTAGATTTATTAAGGCATGTGATAGAGCTTTTAGTATAAGAGGATCTATTATATTTGATCCATAGATAATAGACGACTGACGTAAACAAAAGTAGTTGGAAAATAATGGACCAATACTTTGAAAATACCTGGGAATGTTTTGAGTGACTTGTCCTACATGATCTATATTTATATCACGTATGGCGATGTTTGAAGGTGTAGGTTCATTTTGAAGGTGCAAGAATTGATGCGATACTATCAGTTGCACCTTAATGTTAAATCGAAAGCCACCAGGTTTGCAAAGAATGGCCTATCATTGAAGGACCCGTGAGAGAATATAGAAAGTGTGAGGAAGACAATCATAATTTATGATATGAAGGAAATTTATGGTTGGGGGATGTGGTTTTTGTATATTGCAAACGGAAATATAAAACACATAAGTGAATGGTGAGAAGGTGTCAAATATTTGTAGTAGCAACACAAAAAGAAGATGATTGAACATAACAATGTATTTTGTGCTTAATGTGCATGCTAAAAGCATATATTTGGGGAGATATTCGAGGCCTTATGCATCGTATTGAATGAGTTTGGGAAGTGAAGTAAAATTGAATGTGAGTGTGGGGGGGAGATTAGAGTGTTAAAATGAGAAATG
This sequence comes from Sequoia sempervirens, assembly GCA_007258455.2. Classification (NCBI taxonomy): domain Eukaryota; kingdom Viridiplantae; phylum Streptophyta; class Pinopsida; order Cupressales; family Cupressaceae; genus Sequoia; species Sequoia sempervirens. Next base: position 27,792 of record VDFB02323874.1, read on the forward strand.
TTTTCAACAATCTTTCATTAAAGACCAAATTATTTCATATGCCCTAGTATTTTGGCATGCATATGGAACAACAAGATAAGAGCTACAAAGGTTGTCGATTGACCCAACCCTTGATATTAGGAGCTATATAGGTTGTTGATTGACCCAACCCATGATATTATGATAAATGTTAGATATTGACATTTGAGAATGCTCATAGTTACCCTTGATAAAGCTAGGACTTGGAACATTTGATTGATTAAATCCCATGCAATTTTAACGGGTGCATGTTTACAACTTCCACATGAAATTTGTAAGAATCTCAGGCCAGAATAACACTATAATAACAATAATCTCAGAATGACTATCCACTGCTCAATTCTCAGACACGAGTTAACTTCTTAAAGAAATTGACAAACCACAATGAACAATATAGAGCATCCGATACTTCCAAACCAAAACTAGATTATAGATTGATAACTTCAAAATTATAGTCAGGCACAAGGGACAAAGAGACTTGCTACAAAATGTAGAACCAATAACATTAAGAATTATTGTTAAGTGGTGAATACAACAAACACATGGGTGATCCCACAATAGTGGTTTACAATTTTGGCCAAACCGACATTGAAATAATTTTTTAACTAAATCTTCACTTTCGGGCACCTATAGTGGCTAAAGTGAGGAATTTGAAGATGATGAAAACTAGAGTTTTTGACTTTTGTCTATAGATTCTAAATATATTTTTCAAAAATTTTGGAATCAAATTACACTTCTTTTTCCATCTCCTCAAAAACTAGTTTTTTTTTTCAAAACAACATTTTTAAAAAGTGACACTTTTATAACATAACTTTTATTACATGAAGATAAAATTCTAATTCTTCAATTTAGATTTGTAACTCTAATATCTAGTGCTTCCACTTGGTTAGATATTGTTTATTAGATATTTTTTTTCTTTAATCAAGTTTTGAGTTCAAACCAATTACAATTTAACAGCCTTAATTTGTATATAACTTTTTGTATGTATCGAAATTCATTTTTTTTTCTTTGTTGGATCAAAGACTTCAATATCTAGTGCACTCATATTTTTTTTTGTTTTGTTTTGATAATATACTATTTTTCCACATGTGCAAATAGAGCTTGATTTTGGTGAAAACCTACATTCACAAGAAATAAAAAAAATAAATATAATGCTAAAATTAAATTTATTTAAAATTATACTTTTTGGGAAGCTTATAATAAGGACTACATACTTACAAAAACTAAATTTTAAATGAATTCATTTGATCCCCCAAAAAGGTAAATCAAAAGTGGTTTTTTATCAGCATTTTGATAGGTGTAAAGGAGACTCATTATAGGTATGGTTTAAAACTAGCGGGGTTCTATCCAAGGGGGTTTGATCTAAGGTGGTTTGATCAAACCCTCTTCAATTGGAATACTTTAAATGGAACTTTTTAAGGCTTAAATCATTATATTTTCTAAAAATATGTGATTTCAAAGAAAATTCAAATCTCCTTAAATTGTAAACTACTTTGTGGGACACCCACATACACTTGACACTTTCAAATGCCAATGCCAAGTATGCCCTCAGGGTGAGTGATAGAGCTCCCAGGAACTATGGCATCGCTCTAAGTGCGATCTTTCCTCAAGAGCAACCTCGATATGATATTTCGCTTGATTCGATTCACCCCGGATGACGCTCAGTATTGGGCTCATGATTCTTCAATTAATGCTCCAAATATTGCTCTATCCGCTTGGGAGCTCCTATACCGTGAGATAGACGCTTTGGTAGTTCGATGGTGATCAATCTCCTGGCTAGGAGGGAGGCCAATCGTATTTCCTCGCTTTATGCTCTATTCATAAACTCGATGAAGATTGCAATAGACACCCTTGGAATGTTTCACGCTCCACACTCTCATGACCTGCACGAATGTTGGCTGGTGTAAGGAATGACTCGAGTGATAACCTCAATCACGAAATCTCCAGGATGGCACTACGTGCATACCTGGATTGCCATGCATAGAAGGCTATGCCTCTACTGATTCTGGCAAGAGATTTGATCTCAATTCCGTGATGATCTCAAATGTCGCTGGGAGCCACAATAAATACTAATCCAAACGCCACCTCAATGAGGTCGGCCAAACAAACATAAAAGAAAAGGAAATTCAAAAATGTAAATGGCCAACTTACAAGTTAAGTCGTCCAGAAATAAAATATCCTACACTATTTTTATTAGTGTTTAAAAACACTATTGGAAAACTCTTATCGGCTACTTAGATTTGGTTCAGGACATGATAGTCCTCGCCCTCAGAGGGTTGCTTTTCCTTGAGAAACCTTAGATTAGGATGTTCAAAAATTCCCACTCCTTCCCAAGTAGCGTCCTAGCAGGAAAATTTTTCCATTTCACCAAATACGCTGGAATGACTTTGTTCCTCAACCTTTTCTCTCTCACGTCCAACACTGTCTCAGGCTCGAGGATTAGTTTGCCTTCGTCATCTAGGGGTGACAACTCCATTGAAGGTGTGATTTGTTTCCCTAATGCCTTATTCAAACATGATACATGAAATATGTTATGAATTTTGCTCCCAGGAGGCAACTTGAGCTCGTATGCAACCTCGCCAATCTTCCTGGAACTTATCCTGAACGGTCCATAAAATCTTGGTTTTAGCTTCTCTGCTCCATTCCCCTTGAGAGTTGATTGTCTGTATGGCTGCAATCGTAAGTACATCATGTCATTCACCTCAAAAATCCTCTTAGTCCTACGCTGATTTGCATATAGTTTTTGTTGATTTTGAGCACGCTGTAGATTTTCCTTCAAGGAGCTCATGATGTCCGCGCTCTAAGTATGCGCCATGTCTTTGGCACTCAGAACTTTGTTATCTTAAAGAATTAAGTTTATGAAAGACGTGGCCTCGTACCCATAGACTACCTTAAAGGGTGACATTTCGATGGACATGTGATGTGTGGTGTTGTAGCAAAATTCCCCAAGATGCAGCCATTTAGCCCAAGCTGATTGCTGCCCTGTCACATAATTCCTTAAATACCCCTCAATCCACTTATTTACGATCTCTGTTTGTCCATCCATTTGAGGGTGATAGCTCGTGCTAGGAGTAAACTCTGTGTGAGCTAAATGGAAGAGCTTCTGCCAAAACAAGCTAATAAATCTGCTATCCCTGTCACTTACAATGTTTCTTGGCAATCCATGGAGTTTAAAGACTTCTTTGAAAAATAGATCAACTTGTGGAGCCCTAAATTATGAAGGAATGGCATAAAAATGAGCATATTTAGTGAGCCTGTCCACCACAACATAGATACAATCTTTACCTTGCACCTTCGGAAGTCTAGTGATGAAATCCATTGAGATGCTTTCCCACTTCTGATTTGGGATGGGCAAAGGCTGCAATAGTCCAATTGGTAAGGTGTGTTCAACTTTTTTTTTTGACACACCATACATTCTTTTACATGTTAGAGAATATCACTTTTCAGCCCCTTCCAAGTGAAGCGTTCTCTTACTTGCTTGTATGTCTTATAGAATCCCGGATGACTAGTAAGAGGAGTATCGTGACAAGCTTTGATGATTCTATCCTTGACCTTGGACTGTGGCACCAGATAGACCCGATCCTTGTAGAGAATGAGTTCCTCCACCACCCTATTCCTGTCATCCACCACTTTCCCTTCCAGGATGTCGTTAGCAAACGAATCCTTGGCATATTCGGTGGTAATTCCTACTCTCCAATCAACAGATATGTCAGTCATGGCACAAAGATAAGGCTTCTTAGAGAGGGCGTTTGCTACCACATTGTTCTTTCCCTTAACATACTCAATGTCAAAGTCATAAGCTTGGAGTTCGCTTACCCATTTCTGCTATTTGTCATTCAAATCTCGCTGATTTAGAAAGTACTTCAGATTGTTGTGATCTGTTTTCACCACAATTTTTCCGCAAACCAAGTACTGTCTGAATTTTTCCAGAGCGTGCATGATAGCCAACATCTCCTTATCATAAATCGAGAAAGCCCTTTTTGGATCGGTGAGCTTCCTACTCTCATATGCAATAGGGTGTTTATTCTACATTAATACAGCTCCAATGCCCTCTCCTAAAGCATCACACTCAAGCACAAAAGGGGATGAGAAATATGGAATGGCCAAAATGGGGCATGAGCTCATTACCTCCTTAAGTTAGTCAAATTCCTGTTGGGCTATGGGACTCCATGTGAAGGCTCCTTTCTTCATTAAATTGGTCAATGGTGCTATGAGCTGAGAAAAACCCTTCACAAACCTTCTATAGTAGCTGCAAAGGCCTACAAATCCTCTCAATTGTGTCAAATTCTTGGGGGTAGCCCACTCTTGAATGGCCTTGATCTTCTCCTCATCCACACTAAGCCCCTATGTGCTAATCTTGTGGCCCAAGTATAAGATCTCAATCATTCCAAACTCACACTTTGACATCTTGGCATAGAACAAGTTTCTTTCAAGGATGTCGAGCACCTCCTCGATATGCTTCAAATGTTCTTCCAATGTTTTATTGTAGATCAAGATATCATCAAAGAAAACTAACACAAACTTCCTCAACTGAAGAATGAATACTTGATTCATGCATGACTGGAATGTAGCGGGGGCATTGGTTAACCCAAATGTCATTACTAGGAACTCATAATGCCCGTAATGGCATCTAAAGTCTGTCTTATGCACATCCTCATCCTTGACTCTAATTTGGTGGTAGCCTGAATGTAGATCGATTTTGGAGTACACTGCTCCATGTAACTCATCTATCAATTCATCAATCTTGGGAATAGGGTAGCGGTCCTTAATTGTCTTCTTGTTGAGAGCCCTATAGTCGATGCACATCCTAAGTGTTCCATCCTTCTTTTCGACCAACACCACTAATGACGCAAAAGGGCTTGAACTAGGCTGAATGAATCCCATATCCAATAATCCCTTAATGGCCTTCTCAATATCCTCTTTGTATATACGTGGTTGATGATAGGGAGTGGTGATCACTTGTTTGGCTCCTTCTTCAAGTTCTATTACATGCTGAAATCCTCTATCTGGTGGCAATCCCAAAGGAATCTCACGAAACACTTTGCACTTATTGTTCAAGATGGCCTGAATGTCCACTGGAAAGGTTCTCTCTTCCTTTGTTGGGTTGGTATCTATAATCAAGCATTCTGCTGCCCATGCCACTTGATCCCTACGAAATGATCGTTCCATTCTCTTAGCTGAGATTACCATGGGTCCATTCCTGGAGAGGCCTTTAAGGACAACCTCTTTGCCATTATGCTTGAACTTCAACTCCATAGTTTGATAATTGGTCGTGTATTCTCCCAAAGAATGAAGCCACTGCACACCCAAGACCATATCTATGTCACCGATATCGACCACATAGAAATATTCTTTCATCTTGTGCCCACCCAATATTATCTCTAGTTGTTGGATCCGTTTAGTACAAGGAAGGACATTTCCTCCAGCTGCCAAAACATCAAATCCTTCGAAGTCCTTGACTTCCAATCACAACTTGGCCACTGTCCTCTTGTCGATGAAGTTATGAGTGGCTCCACTATCGATCAATACTATTACCCTTTGTCCTCAGAGAACTCCTCTTACTCTGAGAGAGTGGTATCGTGGTGCTCCTGAAAGTGTGGCAAGAGAACTTCTTGTGGGGCCCCCTTCTACACTGAGCTCTTGAGTTTCCCCATTGGTGTCTTCTTCGTTGACCTCTTCTTCAGTTTCTACTTCATCATTTGAGACCACCTCAACATAATAAACCTTTCCCCTTCCTTGGCACCTGTGCTGGCTGTTCCATTTTTCATTGCAATAGTAGCACAACCCTTTCTTGGGAAGTTCATTCCTCGACATGCCATGAGGCCCTGCAGGAGGGGTTTTTGGGAGTGGATTAGCCTTAATGAAGGGTTTCTTGGGTTGCCTTAGTGGTGGGATTTTGTTGTTTATCTTCCCTTTCTTGGTGGAATCTTCGAGACTTAAAGCTTTCCGGACGGCCTCCTCTAATGTTGCTGGTTCCAAAGCTCTTACTAGCCCACGATATGACTCTGATAGGCCCTCAATGAAAAAGAACATAAGCCTCTTGTTTGAAACATCAGATACCATTACTGTTAATCTTTGAAATTCTGAAACATAATCTTCCATATTGCCCATTTGCTTGAGTCTTGTTAGTTCCTGGAAGTATGCTTTAGGATCCTTCCAATCAAATCTCTCTATCAATTTATGTGTGAAATCAACATAAGTGGAAACCAACCCCAATCCTTGAATCATAATACCATGATGCCACCATTCGTGGGCTAAACCTTCCAGGTGCAGGATGACAAACTTGATGGCTTCATCTTCAGTCATGGGGCTGAGCAAAAAATAAGTGTCCATCTTCTGTATCCATGATTGAGCAGTCATATTTCCTGAGCCATCAAAGGTTGGAAGCGTCAACTTACTCACCCTATGCTGTAGATCCTTGTTAGGGTGGTAATTAACTTGGCTTCCCTTATTCCCATGCTTGATGTTATGGAATTGGATGAATGGAAGCTATTGTCTTATCTCAGGATCAATCTGCATATATGCTTCCATGCTGGTGTTGATGTCACCTTCCACTAAATTCTATTCATCACTTCCATGATTCGATCCATGCTTGGGCAGGAATGTAGGCTACGTAGGTCGCCAACTTCTATTGCTTTGGTTCTCTGATCCGGCATTATTGGACTGGATGCCTTCTGGCCTATTGTTCGAGGCTGATCTATCGTTGTTATTTCTGTCATTCAGGGATTGCATCACTGTTAAAATCATCAGATTCATTTGTTCCTGCTGCTTTTCCATTTTCTCCTGCATACTGGCCATCCTTTTTAGGAAGGTTTCGAACTGGTCATCCTTATCTCCCATCTTCTTACTCTTGCCTCCTATTCCAGACGATTCAACAACTACTTTCTTTTTCTCTCTGTCGATGGCATGCAGATCTCTCTGGCTCAATTGCATACCATTCCCACAGGCTAGCAGATCGGTGGCTCTGATACCACTCTAAGAATCTCAAGCCAGAATAACACTATAATAACAATAATCTCAAAATGACTATCCACTGCTCAATTCTCAGACACGAGTTAACTTCTTAAAGAAATTGACAAACCACAATGAACAATATAGAGCATCCGATAATTCCAAACCAAAACTGGATTATAGATTGATAACTTCAGAATTATAGCCAGGCACAGGCGACAAAGAGACTTTCTACAACATGTAGAACCAATAACATTAAGAATTATTGTTCGCTGGTGAATACAACAAACACATACACTCAACACTTTCGCATACGCCAATGCCAAGCATGCCTTGCTCGGTGGGTGAGCGATAGAGATCCGCCAGAACTATGGCATCCCTCCAAGCCGTCAAATCTTTCCTCCTGAGAGCAACGTCGATATGATATTTTCGTTGATTCTGAGATTCGCCTCCAGATGACGCTACTGTATTAGGCTCTTGTGATTCTTCAATTAATGCTCCAAAGATTGCTCTGTCTGTGTGGGAGATCCTATACCGATAGAGATAGACACTTTGGTAGTTCTGATGGTGATCAATATCCTCGGCCAAAGCCATGAGGCTTGGCTTGAACGCTCAATCATCTTTCCTCGCTTTATGCTCTATTCACAGACTCCAACGAGAAGATTGCAATAGACGCTCCTTGGAATGTTTCGCTGCTCCACACTCTCATGACCTGCACGAATGTTGGCTTGTGTAAGGAATGACTCGAAGTGATAACCTCAATCACGAAATCTCCAGGATGGCACTACGTGCATACCTAGACTGCCACGCATAGAAGGCTATGCCTCTACTGATTCTGGAAAGAGACTCAATTTCAATTCCGTGATGATCTCAATTGTCGTTGGGAGCCACAATAAATACTAATCCAAACGCCACCTCAATGAGGTCGGCCAAACAAACATAAAAGAAAAGGAAATTCGAAAATGCAAATGGCGCCAACTTACAAGTTAAGTCGGCCAGAAATAAAATATCCTACACTTTTTATTAGTGTTTAAAAACACTATTGGAAAACTCTTGTCGGCTACTTAGATTTGGTTCGGGACATGAAAAAATTAGCACAACATTTGGATTGTTTTCATTCATGCTAGACTAATGTAGTAGTTGATCACAAATATTGGTATCTCTAAGGCCCTAGTGTTGGATCTATTGACAATGATAGCCACTTGCTTGAGGGTAAGAATTGGAAAATACACATTTTGTGTCAATCAAAATATATTTTCACTTATTGTTGGATGATAGAAAAATTCAAATTGAAGTGTACTTTCCAATACATAGATAGTGGCAAGAACTTGCTCAAAAGCTCCATTTACAAGGCCAATTGTGACACATAACTATGAGGCATTCAAAATCACAAAACCAACAATATAGTAATTTTGTCTATAGCTATGACATCAAAACTATTAAAAAGGATTCAAGTCCATTGTTTAAAAGAAATGCCTCAATTAATTTTAACATGGTTGATGTGACATATTCATTAACTTAGCTATTTGATTTTTAGAATTAATAGTAGATTGTTTTTTAATTTTTTGCAATTTGGCTAATTTTCAAGTAAAATACATATTTATCAGGAAAACATGTAGTGAGAGTTTAATACAATGATTACACTTGGGATAAATGAAAATCAATCACAATGAACCATATTGAATAAATACAAATGAAACACAAGTATTGAAAGAGTGAATAACTAAATCTTACATGCCTACAAATATACTTTCCCAAGATTTAGTTATTCACTCTTCATTTCACTTCTTGTGTTTCATTTTTTTCATTTATCCCAAGTATAATAATTGTATTCAACTCACTACATGTTTTCCTAGTAAACATTTGTCATTTACCTTACAAATATACTTTCTAAAGCTCTTAGATGAAATAAAATAGAGAAAAAAATTGCTAGTAAATGAAATCAATTTTTAGCATATTTTTCTTTATAATTTCATAAGGATCAGTAGTATATCACAAAATCAACTCTAATTCAATGCATCCATTATAAGATCAAATCTATCAAACCCTTTTCAAAATTATATAATACATCTACATATAAGTTATATTACTTTCAACTATGCAATCAATATAACAATATGCACCAAATAATGAGTAGTCAATATACTTGCAATACCCACTTGACCTAAAGATATCCCACATGATACACCCACTATATTACACATGATGCCTTGTGCATAATTACCTTTGATTCATTTCAAACTTAGTTTGAAGAGTTTAAGATATATTTAAGATTTCATATAATTAAGGTGTGGGCAAGGACACAGTCAATTGTAGTTGTTTGCTTGGTACCCTCCTATCACATGTTTAGGATTCCAATGTTAAGTGGATATTGTATTTAAAAAAACATTATTTAAGATATATCAAATATTTCATAAAACCAGGGTGTGGTGAAAAGACATCCAATTGTAGTTGTTTGCTTGGTACCTTCCTATCACACGTTTAGGATTCCAATGTTAAGAGTGGATATTGTATTCTAAAAAACATTATATTTATTTCATTTCATCTAGACAAGTTCAAGAAATCTGAAAAGGCTTGTCTCACATCTTGCATGATTGTTTGTATAGTGCAAATGAGACAGTGACAAACCATGGTTTCATTATGTTGATAAATTGCTCAACTAGGTGGAATTTTTTCTTGGTATCTCTCATTCATTCATCTTTCAAGACAATAACATTTTGAAGATGAAATCACCACTCAAATGGAGTTGTGCAAAATATATATATACAAAATAAACTATAGGAAGTAATATTCAGTTGGCAATAATGAAGAGTTAAAGAAATTATTTTTTAAAAATGAAAGAACTATGGTTCATTATGTTGACAAATTGTTCAAGTAGGTGGATTTTTTTTCTTGGTATTTTTGTTAGAACATAATGTTATTAGGGTTCATGCCTTTATAACATTTATATAATGTTCTAATATAAGGTCATTAAACTTTATATATTATATACTTTATTAAGCATATCCCATTTGAAATAGTTATAATCTAATACTATTAGATTATTAAGTATTTATGAATGGTTATTTTGAATAGACTTGTGATTGATACCCCTTAAGGTATTATGCCACCCTTTCTCCTAAATTTATGGGAGTTCCCTATTATTTGAGAGGTGAAGAATTTGAAGATTGATAGTGAATTCTATCACTATGCACATGAGGTATTATTAGTCATGTGGAAGTATGGAGAAGGATTCTCTAGGTTCAGTCTATGTTAAAATAAACCATTATTGTAAATATTTTAATAAAATGATGCTTTCCCCATGTATATCTTGTGTAATGTGTAAAATCTATGTAGTATGTCTCTCATTTTATTTATTTTATATTTTGTTTATAATGACTAGTATCCTAAGCTCCTAATTTCTAACAAATTTTCATTCATTCGTCTTACATAATGGCCAACATTTCTTTATCATAGATGGATAATCTTTTTTCTGATTCTTTTAGATTCCTACTTTCAAATTCTATATGATGCCCTTTTTATACTAGTATTGATCTAATTCCTTTGCCTAAAGCATTACACTCTACAAAAAATTATTGCGAGAAATTAAGAATGGAAAGAATTGAGCATAAAATCATTACCTCTTTGAGCTTATAAAAAACATCTCGTGTTGCCTCATTCCATGTAAAAGTTCCCTTTTTGGTCATCTTAATCAAAGGGGACTAGCTAAGAAAATCCCTTAACAAAATTCCTATAATAGCTACAAAGAGCAAAGAAGCCTTTGAATTGTGTCAATATATTAGGTGCCCAATTGAGAATAGCTTGGATATTTTTTGCATCCCCCTAAACACCTTGAGCACTAACAATATGTCCCAAATTCAAAACCTTTGTCACACCAAATTTAATTTTGTATTCCTCTACAAAAAGATATTGTTTCTCTTATATACCTAAAACTATATCCAAATGCTTCAAATGATCTTCCCAAAGTCATACTGTAAATAAAAATTTCATCAAAGATTTTTTAAAATTGATTATTGAATACCTAATTCACACATGATTAGAAGGTGGTTGGTGCATTTTTTAAACTTAAAAGACATTACTAAGAACTCAAAGAGTCTAAAGTGATAGTTAAATACTAGTTTGTGCATATCCTCATCCCTTTCATGGATCTATTGACAACTCAGTATAAAATTGATCTTTGAAACATATAAAGGTCCATGAAATTAATCAATTAGCTCATTGATCCTAGGAATGAGGTAGTTATTTTTAATAGTCTTATTTCTTAAGGCTCTACAATCTATACACCTCCACATAATGCCCATCTTTTTTCTTCACAAGAACCACATATGAAACAAATGGGATAAAAATAGGTCTTATGTGACCCATCTCCAACAAATATTTTATGGAATTTTCTATCTCTCCTTTATACATCCTTGGGTGGTGGTAAGGAGTGGTCAACAGGATTAGAGTTTGGTTCCAAATTTATGATATGCTAGAATCCTTTATTAGGTGCTAGTCCTAGAGGCAAGCCACTAAACAACACACTATTCTTATCCAATATATTTTGAATTTCAATATGATAATTAAATTGCTTACCCAAAAATAAATGTGTAGGCATCGCTAAGAACTTGTTGCCCATGTAACTCATGGAAATCCATCTCCATTATTTTGGGTGTGACCACCTATGGTGAGCCTTTGAGATGCCTATAAGAACCACATATTTCCCTTCATATTTAAACTTAAGATCCATGGGTTGATAGTTCTATGAAAATTCACCAAGGGAATACAACCATTGTACACCCAAAACCATCTCAGTATCCACTGATACCACAACATAAAATCATCACATACCTTATGATCAATAAAAACATTAGGTACCAAAATGAGCTCCTCATCATCCAAGGGTGTCAAATACAATGAAGGTGTTTCAAGATGTCCATATAAACGAGGTTTGATATTTTCATCCCATTTATTTTGATGAAATATTGTTTGTGGTTGCAATCTCAAAAAAAAAAATGTCACCAACCTCAAATAATCTCTCTATTTTTTGTTGATCTACATATAATTATGTTGACTTTGGACTTCCCAGAGGTGATATTTGAGTGATCTTAACATGTCTTGGCTATGCTTAACCAAGTCACTAACCATTGGCACTCTTCTATCTATGAACATTAAATCAACAAAGGTTAACGCATCATAACCATATAATGCCATAAAAAAAGACATGCCTATAGACAAGTAGTAAAAAGTGTAGTACTACTATTCTCCCAAGTATAACCACTTAACTCAAGCTAATTACATTGTTATGTAAAATGGTTTTTAAAATGCCTCTCAACCCATTTATTCACTATTTTTATTTATCCATCTATTTAAGGATGATAGTTTGTGTTATGTGTAAATTATATAGAAATCAAATGAAATAGCTCCTACCAAATGAACTAAAAAAACTACTATCTCTATCATTAACTATATCATTAAAAAATCCACATAGCTAGTGTAAACATTTTTTTGAAAAAAAAATTGACCACTTGAAGATATTCAAATTCTAAAGAAGTGTGCATCTTGGTTAGCTCACCAATATCATAAATGTAATTTTTACCATGTATGTTGGGGAGTCTTGTAATGAAGTCTATAAATATGCTTCCCCACTTTTGATTTAGAATAAGCAATGGTTGTAGCAATTCTACATGAAAGGTATGTTCTACTTTATTTTTTTAATAGGTTATTCATTCTCTAATAGACTTAAGGAAATCCTCCTTTAGGACTTTCGAAGAGAACCTCTCCTTAATTTGTTTGTATATTTTGTAATATTGTGGATGCCCTACTAATAGTGTATTATGGAAAGCTCTCAAAACCTTCTCCTTCACATTGGATGATAGAATCAAGAATGTCCTATTCTTGTAGAGGATAGGATCATCTCTCACCATATATCTATCATCATTCACTATCCCATCAAGGAGTTTAGTATCAAATGCACTTTTGATATATTTTTCCATCATAGTAGCCTTCCAATCATTAAAAATAACATAAATGGAACATTGAGTAGGCATCTTATAAAGTGCATCGAAAACTACATTCATTTTCTATTTCATGTACTCTACGTAAAAATTATAAGATTGAAGCTCACTCACCTATTTTTGTTGCTTATCATTCAAATCATGTTGACCAAATAAGAACTTTAAATTGTTATGATTTTTCTTCACTATGAATCTTCCACAAACCAAGTACTATCTAAAATTGTCCAAAGTATGCATAATGACAAATATTTATTTATCATAGATAGAGAACCCATTTTTTTTGTTCTTTAGTTTCATATTTCTTTTGTACTCACATCGATCCAATTCCTTCACTTGAAGCATCACATTCTACACAACAAAATGGTTGTGAGAAATTAGGAATGACAAGCACTAGCCATGAACTTGTAGACACTAAAAAATGTCCTAAGCCTATGAACTACATTTTTACACTAATTTGCACCTTTCCTAACATAATTAAATAATTTTAATTATTTAATTATTCTTTCATAATACTTTATTCTTAATTAAATAATTCCTCAATTATTTAATTAATTCATTCTATCTTTTTTTCCTCTTTTGATTAATTTAAATAAATGCCAATTTATTTAAATTACGTCACTAATTATCTCTTTTCCTCTATAATTAAATATTCTTATTTATTCATTTTCATTTCCCCCCTTTCCTCTATAATTAAATAGCTATTTTAATTATTTAATTATTCATTAGCCTTTTCCCTCCATAATTGAATAAATCCTTATTTATTTAATTATTTATCATTTTCCTTTCTCTCTAATTAAATAATTGTTTCTAATTATTTAATTATTTAGCATTTCCCTCCATCTATTATTAAATAATTATTTTT
>VDFB02323874.1:41638-64396 GCA_007258455.2 Sequoia sempervirens
ATAATTATTTTTAATTATTTAATATTTCATTTCCCACTTTTCTTCTATAATTAAATAATTATTTTTAATTATTTGATTATTAATTTTCCCCCCTCCTAAATTAAATAATTGTGGCAATTCTTTAATTTATCTATTCTTATCCAAGCCCTATTTCTCACCTAATTTCTTGGATCGCGGTCCTTTCTTCCCATCCTTATCTCTTTTCTTCTCAATTAATCTTATCCATTGATCATCATACATCATTGTTCAATCCTCACCCTTTATTTGAATTGGGATTTCTATAACAACAACCTATCTATCTCATTCTAAGGTTAACCACAATCCTTGAAGTTTTGCTATCGCTATCCTGAGATCTTGCTACTACACATCAAGCTTATCAAATATCTTGCATACTACAAATCTGAGAACAAACAAAACAAAATGGAGAAGGGCAATGGAGGTGGTTCAATTATGGAATAGGAATTGAGGTTTTATTACTTTATTATTTGGGTTTCTATTGTCATTTGTGCTTCATTGTTATATTAGGGTCATTATGGTGTGAATTAGGTAGTTTTGTGGTTACTATAATTGATTCATGATTTTTCTCCCAAATTTTCCCTATCTACATTTGGTGAACCTGACGTGAACTAACCGAATTTTATATTTTTTTTGAGAAATATTGAGTTTCAGGTGTGCGATGCAATCGTTCTATACAATATCACATATGTCTCTTCAAATGCCACAATTGTTGTATGACACGATGCATGCGAGGTCTTTTCCGTTGCATTTGTTGCCCAAAATGACACATTTGACTATTATCTTGCAAAAATCAAAGTCCTCCAATCATTGCCATTTATAATAATTCTTTGGGATTCTAGATTTTTTTTGACATTCTAACAGCCCACTTAAATCATTTCCATCATCATATTAGCTACTTTTCGTCAAATCTTTGTGTTTTTATAGTTATAGGTTTCTACACCGTAAACGTGCCTTAGAATGTCGTAATCATTATATCCTGCACCATAGTTGACATTCCTTACACCATAATCGCTGCTTCGAACACTACATTTATTGAATCTTGTGACACATCTGTGAGCCACATTTGAGCCTTTATGCACTGCATTTGACTGCCAAGCAAAAAGAGGTATAAAATTGAGTTTTTTATCTTTCAGCTTTTTGCATTCACTAGGGCAGAGATTTTTGGTTATTGATATCTAATTTTGAGCTTGTGGCAATCATTGGGAGAAGAATTTTTTGATCGATGATAAGTTTGGTTTTATTGAAATTTGAAATGAAAGTACAACATTCATACTATAGTAAACCATTAAAAGGCTGGTAAACTAGCATCCGAGCCAAAGTTCACAAGTATTCAAAACCAGAAAAACCCAAACCCCATATCAGAACATTTGCTTCCCTTGCCCCATTACAAATTCATCTTTCATATTACGGGCAATTCAAAAAACATAGAAACTCAAAATTTGAACCCTAAAACATAACCTACATTCACTCATTTTTCTTCGATGATTCACCCTGCTCCCATAAGATTAAATCCTATAGAGGCTTCGCTTTATTGCGCAGGTGCAATCCAATCTCCGCTCAAAGCTCCTCCCTGGAAATCTCCTTGAGGTCCTCAATTTTTGATTCCAGCTCTGCTAGCTCTACACAAATCTTCAAGGCTTCCCAGCCACACGATACCTCATTTCTCCATCGCTCTTTTATCTTCCCTTCCAGCCACCTAATGAAGAGGTGGTTTAATTCTACCATCTCTGGACCTCCTCCTTCTTGCCCTTCAATTTTAACCAACCCAACTCTTGGGATTGACCTTGCCAGTATGCCATCCATACCACCCAAACATTCTTTTGGTGCCAATGTAACCATTATTTGCCTCACCTTCTCCACTGGTGTACCTAAATTGAGGCCCCACGCCATCACCAGAGAATAAATTCATCCTCATCCTGTAGTCCATTTTCTCAAAACCATCACTTAACATTACCTCCACTACTTGCACCACATGAACTGCCTTACAACGGAATAATCCTCTTAGACGCTTCATTATTGCTTTCCCTGAGAAAGTATCCAACTTCTTACTTGACGAAAGAGGGAAGTTGGCTTCCATTACCACCTCACAAACACCTACCACCCTCTCTACTCCACTGGCTTGATAGAGACAAAATAATAACTTCTTCAGGATGCATTGAAGGTGGTGAAGTGTTTAAAACACTCCACATTGCTGACTATAGCCATAAATGCTGAGCATATGCTCGACGCTTACAAAAAACTGTCATAAATGTATCGTCTGCAATACTCTCCTCCTGCTTACTTCTCTGCGCAACAACTTGCCACCCTTCTCACATCCAATCGTGCTCATTTAATTGCCCAAAGTCCTCCATGCAAGTAGCGTCTATCTCCATAAAAGAGAGCGCCTACTTTGATAGGACGTCTGCCTCCACATTTCTCGAGTGCCTTACATGAGCTAATTTATATTCTTCAAAACCTACCAGCTCCTCATTTACTTTCTTTACTATATTCTATAAGTGCCATGCCTCAATATTATTTTTGATAATTGCGTGGACTACTATTTGTGAATCTCCTTCCAAATGGATTCTCGGGATTCCTAGCTTCCTCACCAATTTAACCGTTAACAATGCTACTGATGCCTCAACTACATTAATTATTCCTTCTCTTAGTCTTGTAGCTCCTAGAGCTACCACATTGCCCTTCCAATTCTGAATTATACACCCCGCTCTAGAAGGCCCCAGGTTCCCCCTCGACGCACCATCGAAATTGTCCTTCCACCATCCTTCTACTGGTTGCTCCCATCTTTCACTTTCCATAACTAGAGGCATTGGTTTAGCCCAACCCGGCCCCTTAATAAGCTGAAAGCGAATACCAGGCCAAGCTTGTTGAATTTTTTTATCCTCTTGGGTAAAGGGGATCTTAGGATTATAATAATTTGAGGCTGCTGCTCCCACAACCTCCTACAAAGTATGATTAATTCGCATGTAGAGCCTTTCCATAGATTCATTTTTGTCTTGAAATATTCTTCTATTTTGATATTTCCAGATCTCCGATGAAACCACCGAAGGAATTACCTTCCAAACACAGGAAAGTGTTGATTTACTTTTACTTACTGGCCAACCTTCAAATAAACTTCTCAAATTATCGGGTAAGGGACCATTCCACCCCAAATATTTTGACAACATATCCCAACACGAGGCTGCCATTTCACAATGTAACAACAATTGGTCTACTGTTTCCTCTACCTTTTCACACATAACACATATTGAGGGTCCATGGAAACCCAACCTCTTTCTTCTTTCACCTGTTAAGATCCTCCCTCTGAATGCTAGCCAAGAAAAAGTACCTGCTTTAGGTAGACATTCCTTTCCCTAGAAAAAATCAACTGGCCACTCTTCATTCCTCATTCTTGCATCCAGAAAAAAATACCCAAGTTTCACCCAATATTTACCATTAGAAGAACCACACCAAATAACCTTATCTTCACAATTCACTCTCAACACTTTTCTAGAATCAAAAATGTCCTGCAAGAGACTTCTCTCTCTCTTAGACATAGCAACATTCTATAGATATCTCCATCTCCATTCACCCCCAAGATCATCATTTCTGAATTCCAAATAATCGCTTACCCTTTCACCCCAATGTTGCTTAAACCAATCTTTGACTTCTAGAAGATCGTCAATTTCCTGTAGAGCTGGATAGCCTACCCACGAGTCTTCCCAAAACTTCACTCTTTTCCCATCCCCAATCTACCACGTTATGTGCTCAACAACAACCTGCCTACAAGAGATAATAAAGTTCCAAATTGCCGATCCTATTGGAGGATTTTTCAATGTAAAAATTCTGTTGTCATCCATAGAATCCAGATACTTTGCTCGTAGGATTAGAACCCACAATTGTGAGGGCTGATAGTATACGTTCCATACCAATTTTGCTTCAAGCGCCTCATTCATGAGATTCCAATATTTCATCCCAACACCTCCTACCCCTTTTTACTTACAAATCTCATCCCATGTTAGTAGGGGAATCTTATCTTGATCTTGGGAACCATTCCAAAAAAATTTCCGCATTCTTTTCCCTATAACATTTACAACCTTCTTTGGAATCCTTAAACACATCATTGAAAAAATTGGAATGGCTGAGATTACTGATTTCAACATCAGAATTCTGCCAACTGAAGTTAACCATTTTCTTTTCCACGCTTCCATTCGCTTTAGACAACAGTCTACTAAATCTTTCCAGATCACTGATTTGCTCGCCCCTCCAAAGAGGGGAATACCTAGATATCTTCCTGGAAGTGTACCAAACTTCATATCTAGAATGAAGCATATTTCTCTCTGTTTCTGCTCTTTGGTATTGAAGAAGAATATTTCTGACTTATGCCAATTAAAACATTGGCTGAAAATTACACTATATTTGTCTAAGCTATTTTTAATCACTCTAGCCTCCCTGAGTGAAGCCTCCCCCATTAGCAAAGTGTCATCAACAAATTGAAGATGAGAAATAGATTCTACACCCTTTGCCACCTTTATCCCTTTCCACAATCCTTCAGTTCTCTTCTTTGAGATCAGTCTACCTAATACCTCTACCATGATAATAAATAAGAAAGGAGAGATCAGGTCTCCCTATCTTAATCCTTTCTCAGTTTCAAAAAACCCTTGGGGGATTCCATTCAACAAAATTGACAACCTTGTAGACTGAATGCAGCTTCCAACCCACTTAACCCTGTCCTCATAGAAACCAAACTTTAGAAGAACTTTCAGCAGAAAATCCCTATTCACTTCATCATAGGCTTTCCTAATATCTAGCTTAATCAACATTTTGTTGAGGTGATTACTTCTAATAGAATGAATTACCTCATGATTCACAATAATACCTTCATACATGGATCGATTAGGAGAGAAGCCACTCTGTTCCAGAGAGATAATAGAATCCAAGATTTCCTTTAACCTATTCACCATGACCTTTGAAATTACCTTGTAAATAGTATTGCACAAGGAGATGGGGCAAAAATCACTGAAAGTTTTTGTATCCTCTTTCTTCAGAATCAAGGCTATGAAGGTATTGTTAAAATATTTTAGCACAAACTTCCCTCTCCTTGATTCCTCCACCACTTCCCAAATATATTTACCTAAAAAAATCCAACATTTATGGTAAAATAAAGTAGGGAACCCATCAGGTCCTGGTGCCTTATCTCCACCCAATCCAAAAAGTGTAGTTTTAACTTCCTCCAAAGACACTTCTCTAATCAAAGCTTGTTTCTGCAAATACGACACACAACTAGGGATAACACCCAAAATTTCCTCCCGAGAGGTTAACTCCTGTTGAGGAGCCTTAAAAGCCTCTAAGAAAAAGTGGATAGCTTCTCTGCAAATATCCTCTTTATCAGTTAAAATGGTCCCTAGGCTATCTTGAATCGAGATAATTTTGTTCATTGATCTCCTTGCTTTTGTTGAGTTATGGAAAAACTTTGTATTTCGATCTCCCTCCTTGAGCCAAGCCTCCTTTGATTTTTGTTTCCAAAAGATTTCCTCCCTTGCCAAAATTTCAACATACCGCTTGTTTAGAACTTTCTCTCTTTTGAAATCCTCCTCAACCATCCCTGCTTCTATTACTTTTGAATGTAGGTCTTCTAGCTCCCATTCCAAAACAAACTTCTCCACAAAATTTTTCTTAAAAACTTCCCGGTTCCATTGTTTAAGTTGTTCTTTGACAAATTGAAGTTTCTTGGAAAAAATAAACGCTTTGTTAGCTTCCCATATTAGAGCATTCGACCACCAACTAGGCACTAGATCCAAAAATCCATCCACTATTAACCACATCTTGTCAAACTTAAAGGGACATCTGTTTGGAGCCGAGTCTTCTTGTAGCCAAAGACTAAGAGGGTAATGATTGGAACCAGTAATCAGAAGGATCTTTTCCTGCACTGTCCATTGTACATTCTCCCAATTCCTAGCTATGAAAAACCTGTCAAGCTTCTAAGCTATGTTTAGGAACCCACTCCTTTGATTTGTCCAAGTAAAATTACCAACCTTAAATTGAATATCCAAGAAGCCATTTTCAGTTACAAAATTGTTGAAGTCTTTTTGCTTTTGAGAGGCCCAACCAATGCCACCATTCTTTTCCGACGGGTGAAGAATAACATTAAAGTCCCCACCTAGAAGGAACAATAAATCACCATGACTTTGAAGGACTACCAAAATCTCCCCCAAACTCTTTTCAAATCTGTTGTGCTATTCGGACCATAAACATTAATAATGTTCAAATTTGAGACTAGCTGCTTAGAACAGACACTAATCCATTTCCAAGATTTGTTTGAGCTCACCTCTTGAGCTAAAATGACAACTTCTCTTACAAAAATGTCAATTCCTCTTGACACACCTTCCACAACCCAAAACGCCTCTGAAAGAATGCTAAGTCCTCATCGCTCAATTTTAATTCTTGCAGCAAAACAAGATCCGGCTTCGTTTGATCAAGACACCTTTTGATCAAGTGAAATTTGTTAGGGGTATTGCAACCCCTGAAATTCCATGATAGAACCTTCATTGCTAGAAGCTAGAAAGCACTTCCAACTAATTCTAGTTTTTCTCTAGCTATTTTTGTGCCTCTTCTTTTTTTCCCCAACTTTCACTTTGACTTGCTTTGCCGACGATTGAGCCAGTGATCTTTTCGCCACAATGCCCAGCTCTAAATTTAGCCCTAACTCATCCCCACCATCACCCACTTCACCATTGCCTGATTCTGACTCAAATTCATCGTACAAACTTTCCTCCTCCTCTGCTTCTTCAAAAGAGTTTTCCAAGTTGTGAATTGGAGAGATTTCTATATCTTTGAAAACTGGTTCCTCCACATTACAATTATCTTCCTTTGGTTCCCCAGTATTATATGGGTTTATAAAGCTTTGAAAGAGAGAACCATTTGGAGTTGAGTCTGAGCTTAGTCCTCTATCTTCCTTAGAGCCAGGATATTTATTCTTCTTAACAACTGAAGTTTTTTAGGGCCTAATCTACCATACTTCTCTGTTGTGGTGGGGGTTCATGAGCTAGAGGAACTATGTCTTTTACTACCATATTCTGAACCACACCTGAAGCCTGAGCCACCTCGTCAAAAGAAAAAGCTGAGCTCTTCCTCCTAGTTTCTACATCCATAAGGTCTTGTGAGTCTTTAGAGTTCCTCAACTCCTTGTTGTCTTTCCCTTCGTCAGAGGTAGTCCCTTTAAAAAAAGCCATGTCCTTTGGTAAAGCATTAGTTAGTTTCTCTAACTGTAGTTCCATAACAATAGAGGTTGAAAACCCATTTTCTAGGTCCCAAAGGTTAGAAAACTCCGCCAAAGTCCTAGGATTGTCTACATCTTCTATTTGAGAAACCTGACTACTCACCATAGCATTCAGAAAATCTTCACTGTCACCCTGAAACTGAGCTTCTCTTAGGAATAGTATGTCATTCATAGTATTTAAACTTGAACCTTTACCTTTTTCCCATTGAGAGCACTCTCCTACAGGATGCCCAACTCCTTTACAGAGAGAACACATTTCAACCTTCTCTTCCACCTCTAATATTTGTCTCTAAGTTCCTTCCCCAGATTTCAGCTCCACCATTTTAGGGAGAGGGTGAGCCGCTTGCCACAAAATACATATCCTTGCATACATGCTAAAGTCTTTATTCAAAATCACCTCATCTGCCTTCAAAAAGGTTCCCAACTTGTTACCTATTTCCCTTAGGGTTTCTTCATCCCAATACTCATGCAGGAGATTATACAAACGAATCCACAACGATACTTCTGTTATGGGTTCTATTTTAGGGTTGAAGTTTGGGGTCCAGTCCTTCAGAAAAAAACCTTTTCCTCCCATTAAGAAGGGCCCACTATTAAAAATCCAATCCTTATCTTGAGCTGTTGGGAAAATGAGCAAATAAAAGCCATTTGGTAGGGTTTTGAGCATTGTGGACTTTCCCCAATGGGAGTCACACCAGTTTCTAACTCTTTTAAAAGCTGGCCACGACCCACTCCATTTCATAAAAAAAGCTCTTTCTTTATAACAACTGAATGACTCATTCTAGGCCTTACCAGCCACCAGCAAAGAAACAATAGTTGTATGATTTTTTTTAGGATATACCTGATCTGAAGATTGAGGCGCTGACTGTTTTTGTCTCCAGAATTTCTTTTCCAATGCTTGGGCTGTTCAACCTCATTCGGGCATACCCCCACCTATTCCTTGCCTCTTTGTCCATGGACATTGGAATATCCATACCTGATCTGGGAAACTCTTGACTGTCATTTTTCGGAACCTTCCATGCTTGTTGCAGAGCCCTCCATCTAGGGTTTTGAGGTCTCCCTCCATTCCTCCAGTTAAATGACCACCTGCTAGGATCCCTTCCTTGATGTATCTGCAATCGATTCGACCCTGCATCCCACCTCTTAGGATCTCTTCCTCGAATTTCCTGCAAGTTACTCGGCCTGGATCTCTCCTGCGTCCACCATTTTCTTTGATGCTATTTTTAGTTGGGAGAGATTTTTTTTGATCTAAAAATACTTATCCAATTTCATGCAGGGTTCCATTGTGTGTTTGTGATTTTTAAATTAGGAATATTTAGAATTGGTGCTTAAAAAAAAAAAAGTGTCTTCCATGCTTTGTGCACTTGCATGCATGTGTTATTACCAAAAGCGTGTTTAGATAAAGTATCCTCTCCCCTTGCACTACGTGTGATTCCTGGGTGATGAGAAATAGCGACACAATATAATCTTGAGTATCCTCTCCCCTTGCACTATGTGTGATTTATGGGTGATGAGAAAGAGCAATACACAAGCTTTCCCTTTTTTATTTTGAGTAGGGTGGGATATCCTATGGAGTTTCACCCGAGGGAATGACCCCCAATGTATGTACCTCTAGTATGCTATATAAAAGTGCAAAAACCAAAAGGTGAGCATAATCCATTTGAGCCCTAGGGGGTGGGCCTTGCGGTCCCGGGTGATTCCAGAAGGGGGTTAGAGACTTTGGTCTTCCATCGCTACTAGGCCATGGTGTTCTTCAAAGTTCCTCCACTACAAACCATTGTTTTAGAAGGCTAAGACCTTTTTGGCCATCTACTACTATGGTGCATCGTGATAGCATTGTCATGAGAGGTTACATACCACATCTAGTGCTTGGTTGAAGTGACACAGTTCCTTGTTTGGGATTCATTCTTTCAAGGTGAGGGGTGTTAAGGTGGTACATGACCTTGGTATACTCTAGTTACCCACTCCTTGTTCTCAGATTTAAAATCACCCAAAAGGTGAGGTAAGCCTACTTTATTAGATAACCGTCTTACTACTAGCTAGGTTGTGTTTGCTTGTATTGTTTGTGAACTAAGGCAGGTAGTGAGTTTTGTGGAAGAAAACTTGCAAAATACTTGCTTACCAAGAAGTCAAAGAGTCAAAAATAGCCAAATTTATCTTCTAAGTGTTTGTTGTGTTTTATGAACAAATATGGAAATTTCCCAAAATGAAAAACCATCTAGAAAACATCAATTTGAGACCAAAAATCACAACACCACAACTGTTAAACAAAACACTAGAATCATTGAACAAAACACCATAATTGTCAAAAATAACACATTTGTCAAAAACCCTAGGAAGCCAACAAATTGCATTTGCTTGTGTATCACAATTGACTGATTTTGCACCACATTTGTTTGGTCTTGCACTGTATCTATGGTGTTATGCACTACATCTGGTAGTTTTTAAATTTTTTGGGAAATCCCCGTGTATCCAACTTTTAGTTTCCTTCTATACAGTGACTGTACACTTGGACTTGAGACTTGTTTAGTTCAGTCAATCCATTAATTGCATTTTACCATTTTCCTTAGCTTTACCTTGCATATCATAGTTTTCACTTGTCCTCTTAGCTTATCTATCCATTATTATCTTTGAGGCTTGAGATTAGGAAGTTTATCAGACCATTGATCAGACCATAGCCACATATTTGGTTTTCTTGACCTTATCATATTTCATCTATCTTAGCCTTAGGTTGGGCCTACAACCCATGTGTCTAGTTTAGGTTCACCTTTTATCCAATCATCATCATCATATTGGTTCTTACCCTCTTGAGGTCTTGGCATTTAGATTTCTAACCTCTGTTTATCATAGTTTACCTAGCATCCCCTTTTTTTAGGCTTCAAAGTTGCATGTATCCAACATCCTTAAGAATAGTCATACTCTCATTACCACTTTTTGCATTCCAAATAGTCATACTATCATTATCACCTTGCATACAAAGCTTAGTCATAGTTGCATTACCATATTGCATCCTTATATCCAAAAAAATCCAAAAAAATATCATAGTGTCATTGCCATCTTATATCTTTATCCTTAGTTGCATTCATTCCAAAAGTCTCAAAATCCACAAGTCACAAGACTTATATGGTCTTCACTAGGTCACAAAGGAAACGAAAAGACATGGATTCCACAAGTGACCCCAACTTTAGTCCAACTAGCACCATGAACTTTGGGTCATCTTCAAACCAACCCCCAACATCACAACCTCAAATTCCAAACCCATTTTCCAATCTTACATTAGAAGAGGTTGAACTAGGTCTAACCCCTGAAGAAATTGAAAGTGATTCCCAAGATCCTAAGATATTGTGAATCATAAAAGATCTTGTCAAAGTAGATCCTGATAAATACTTTCTAGCACTTTCTCAAAATGGGGCCAAACTTCCCTTTGGTTTTGACACTTCCACAATTGTAGAAGGGAAAACACGAACTCAAACTCAAGGTCAAGTCCATAGCATATTTCCAAAACTAATACCACTTCACAATAGATGCACACTAGTATGCCTCTTTGGGGAACTACACATAACACAACCACAGACATACCCCCCACTCCAACATTTGGGACCAAAAGAACAAATTCAACATCTCAAGGGCCAAGTCCTTCATTTGTCAATCCATTTGCTACATCATCTAACACCATGGGTATGACTTTTGTAAATCCTTTTACCTCCCAAGGTGCCACACCATCAACCAACACCACCTCCATGGGTCAAAACATCACAAATCCAAACCCACCAAACAAGACATGAAGGATTTACATTGTGACACCAAGAACACAACCCCAACTAACCAACACTACACCAAACACAATCATGTCTTTTGGGTCAAACTTAAACATCAATACACCTCCATCACAACATGTCAATCCAAATCCAAACTTCACACCACAATACCAACAAATGAACCAAAATCCACCCAAAAACCATACCAATACCATGTTCACATCTCATTTCCAACAAGGAAATCAAAATCCTTCACAACAAACCATCAAACCAAATCCAACGTTCACATCACACTTCCAACAAATCAACCAAAACCCACTTCAAACCACACCTACACCAAGTTTCCAAAACCAAAACCTATTTCCATCATATAACACACACAACATGAACACCAACCCTTCCACTCCAAATGTTGGTTATCAAACTGCACCTCCACTTACAACAAACACAAGATGTCGATACACCAATACAATTATGAAAACAATAGACACATCACTATCACCCATGGATACCTTGGCAAAAAAAATACAAGCATTGCAATGAGAAGTCTCTAATATGCAAGTGAATGGAACAAAGAAAACATACTCCATCAAAGAACTATGTCCTTATCCCTTTGATCGAAGCATATATATGCCACCTTTCCCTCAACACTTCAATGTACCAAACTTCAACAAATATAAGGGAAAGGGAGATCATGTAGAACATATGAGAGAATTTCATACTACTTGCATGGACATCACTTTTGAGCATACAAACTTGATAAGATTATTCCCACGTAGCCTTTCAGGGCAAGCTCTAGAGTGGTTTGCACACCTAACTCCTAGGATAAGAACATGGAACAAACTACTCGATAAGTTTGTTGCACACTTCTCCTATAAAATTGAAAGTGACATCACTCTTGCAAAATTGTGTACAAACAGACAAAAAGAGGGAGAAGCATCTGCATCTTTCCTCCAGAGATGGAGAAATATGGCTAGTAAATGTCCATGTGATATTCCTGATAAATATTTGGTGCACATGTTTGTAGAGAATATAAACAAGGAGCTAATGTATCAAATTCAAATCCATTGTTGCAATAATTTTGAAGAAGTTGTTGAGAAAGGTGTTTCCATTAAGAGGGAACTTGTCGCACAAGAGTTGCTTAAAATCTTCAAAGAAAATCAAAACAATCCTAATGACAAAGGAAAATTTTGGTCCTAAAACAAGAATGCCACTAATGATGGGGTATTTTATGCTAAAATAGTTAACAAAATCCACCCCACCATTCATCCAAAATTCCCATCTACATCAAACAATCAACCAACAAGCCAAAACCAATCTACAAACGCGGTCCAAAAAAATACCTAACATTGAGGTCTTCCATGGACAAACATACCAAAACATACACACCCTTAGGGAAATCCAATGAATTGATTTTGAAGAAACTATTACAATCGAATGTCATTCAACTCCCAGAAATCAGACACTATGAACCAAGAATTTTCAAACCAACTTAGTAGAATGATAATGATTTTTGTGAGTACCATCA
The DNA here is from genome assembly GCA_007258455.2 of Sequoia sempervirens. Taxonomy (NCBI): domain Eukaryota; kingdom Viridiplantae; phylum Streptophyta; class Pinopsida; order Cupressales; family Cupressaceae; genus Sequoia; species Sequoia sempervirens. The sequence continues at coordinate 54,195 of VDFB02323874.1, forward strand.
CATGAAAGGACATAAGACATCATCATGTTGAAAACTTAAGACCTCATCCAAGATATCATTGAACAAGGTGAAATATCCATAGACAATTCACAAGGTAAGATGAATGTTGATCACACCATTTTTAAGAATCCATTACAAGACCATGGGTTGAGAAAAGACTCTGATTCAGGGAATAAGACAAGTAATAATGCCAATTATACCTACGTCGCATATGAGTATACTATTAATAACATCTGAGCATTTGAAAATAATGTCTACGATTACCATTAAGAAAAATCATGAATGTACTGTCACAACTCAGAGATCTAAAGTGGTCTTGCAAGGGACTACTTCTAATCTACAACAAAAAATTCAATATAATCTTCTAGATCATCTAAGGAAGACTCCCACATAGATATCCATTTTTGAGTTGCTTCGTATATCTCTTGAACATAAAGCCATTTTGGACAAAGCATTACAAGAGGCTTCTATCCCCATGGACCTAAATGTTAGTCAATTTTAGGCCATGGTAGGGTACTTGGCTACCATGTCACATTTTTTGAACAAGATCTCCCTATGCAAAGACCAAAAAATTATGATCCATTACACCTTGAGGTATACATTAACAAACATAAAATCAAACGAGTCTTGGTAGACGGTGGAGCAAGTCTGAACATATGCACCCTAAAATTGGTCACAACATTGGGATTATCTGAAGCGTGTATAGAAATATCTAAGAAAATCATAAGGGCTTATGATGATGCCAAACGTTCCTCCAAAGGTGTAATTACACTTCCCATGAGAGTTGGACCAACCATTCAAAATACAATATTTGAAGTCCTGGACCTGGAACTGCCATATAACCTTCTCCTTGGTCGCCTGTGGATTCATGCCATGAAGTCCGTTCCTTCCATCTACCATCAATACCTCAAGTTTCCCTATAACAACATCAAAATCACCATATCAGGTGATCCCAATCCCTTCTAGTATTCTAGTAATATGAAGGGAACCTCTGAACATCAAGTTCCTATCAATTGGGAAGCCTTTCCCTCTACTACATCACATTACATTGATCTCTCTTCATTATCCACATCTTTTGCTATGTCCATTTACATTCTCAAAAGGAGTCCAAATCTAATACCAAGGACATGGAGAATAGAACATTCAGAGTTCATTTTGCATTGGCCAATTACCTACATCACCAAAATCTTGTGAAAAACCTCATACTATCTAGAAGGAACCTAAGGTTGTCACTGTAATTCTCCCAATAATTTCATTAAGTGGGTCAAGCCAAGTAAAGAGACTATAGGTGAGGATATCTCTACATGGATCTATAAGGATGAAGAAGACACCGAGCTCGTACAGATACCAGTTGAGCAATATGGCAAAGGATTTGAGATCCTGAAACAAAAGGGTTATGATGGACATAGTGGTCTTGGTTTACACAAGAATGGAATGAAAAAACCTTTATTACCTCCTAGGTTACCAAAGAATAAAGGGTTAGGATATACACCATTAAAAGTGATTCCTCCTCATACTAAGTTATCTTTGGATAAAAATGCTAACACTTCTCATGACGTCAAGATATCTAAGGATTACCATATTGAAACAAACTCCAATGAATGGGAATGGGGTTTTGAAAAAATCCTCTAGTGACTATGACCTAGGCAAAACCTTTCGTGAGCTTGAAAAATCCTCTTCTCAAACCAAATATACCAATCATCGAGCTAGGATCGAGACCTTTTGGGATCCTGATGATACATATGTATATACCATAGCTACCTTATCCTTGAGGCTCTATAATAATATTGATGGTGAATTACCTCTATTCTACTCACAATTGATAGATTGGGATCAACAAGGACCTCCAAGCTTAGACATATTCAAGAACGATGAAGCAATAACTAAGTTTATGGGACTTCAAGAAGGAATACCAAGTGGGGATCATAAAATTCGATTCATTATAGAACTTGATAGTGCAACTTACTTTGGAGAGTCTACTCCACCCTCTAGTCACAAAAATGAGAAAAATAAAAAGAATAGGTGTCTAGGTGAAAACTGAAAGGCACCTTTAGACTATGAAAAAGTAAAAGGAGAGGACGTATCTGAGGGTGGAAAAATATTTGAGGTGCCTAAGGATGGAGGGTTGGATATGATCCCCAAAAATCAAGAGAGATCCCCATTTCTTTTAGAAAAATCATAGGAAATCAATCTTGGTACTGATGAGAATCCTAGAATTGTTCACTTTTCCACATCTTTGACAGCCATCGAAAAACCAGAATTTATCAATTTATTTTCAGAAAGACAAATGAATTTTTCTTGGTCATATGCTAATATGCCTGAGTTGGATCCTAAGTTTTTGTTGTATCATTTTCCATTGTTTCCTAACGTAAAACCTGTTAAACAAAAATTGAGAAAGATGCATCCCTAGATCACACTCTTAGTGAAAGCAGAGTTGAAAAAGTTTCTTGATGTTGGTTTCATTCGACCTATAGATTATGCAGAGTGGATTTCAAATCTTGTTCTTGTAACAAAACCAACTGGTGGAATATGAGTTTGCACAAATTTCAAAGACCTAAATAAAGCTTGTCCTAAAGATGACTTCCTATTGCCTAACATTGGCATCATAGTAGACCTTACAACGAGATATGAAATGCTTTCATTCATGGATGATTTCTCAAGATATAATAAAATCAAAATTGCCCCCAAAGATTAACATAAGAAAACTTTCACTTGTCCTTGGGGTACATATTGTTGGAATGCCATGCCTTTTGGTCTTAATAAAATTGGAGCAACATATCAAAGGGCTATGACCATAATATTTCACGACTACATGCATACAATCATGGAAGACTATGTTGATGACTTGTTAGCCAAATCACTATCAAGAGATAGTCATTTAGCAATATTATACAATATTTTCAAAAGGTTGGAAGAGTACAAGGTCAAATTAAATCCCAAAAAGTGTGTCTTTGTTGTACAATATGACAAGTTGCTAGGATACATTATCTCTCGCAGAGGTATCAAAGTCGACCCCGCAAAAGTAAAAGCTATCATGGATATGCCTCCACCAAAAAATATAAATCAGCTACACAATATACAAGGAAAGTTATAGTTTATTCAAATATTCATAGCTCAGTTGGCCAATAAATGTCAACCATTCCAAGACTTTCTTCATAAGGGAGTCTCATTCATATGGACTGATTGCTGCTAGGAGACTTTTCAAAAAATCAAATATTATCTACTAACTCCTCTAGTTCTTACATCACCTATTGATAGACGACATCTAATACTATACATATCAGCAACCTCGTTAGCATTAGGAGTCTTGTTAGCACAAAATGATGAAGAAGGAAAATAACAAGCCATCTATTGTATCAGTCATACACTTGTGGGGTATAAGCTTAGTTATAGTCCTATCGAATGAGCATGCCTTGCAGTTTTCTTTGCCACTCAAAAGCTTTGAAACTACAAGATAAATCACCACATAAAATTGGTAGCAAAGATAGATCCCTTGAAATTCCTACTCAGTAAAGCAACTCTAATAGGTCGACTAGAAAAATAGCCAATGATTTTGATTGAATTTGATATAGAGTATGTTGATCAAAAAGCAATGAAAGGACACGTGATAGCTGACCAACTTACAGATGCCCCAAAAAAAGTAGATCATCCTTTAGTGTCTAATTTCCTTGACGAATCCATCTTCACGGTAGAGACCTCTACTACATGGAAACTATACTTTGATGGGTTTTTCACAAATCATGGTTTTGGAGCTGATATCCTCTTTATCACACCTCAAGGGGATTGAATACCTAAGTCATATAGAATAACATTCCCTTGTACCAATAACATTGCTGAGTATGAAGCATTGATAACGAGACTCCAACTGGCTATCAAATGGAAAATTAAGAACCTTCAAGTCTATGGTGATTCACAATTAGTTATATGTCAAGTGAATGATGATTATGATACAAAGGATGAAAAGTTCAAACTCTACAAGAGAATGGTTGATAGTTTCAACTAGTATTTTGATGTCATTATCTTTGAGAAGATTCCAAGAATTTAGAACAAAGTAGTCGAAACAATGGTCACTATAGGATCTCTCTTGGATATACCTAACAATGTGTCATAGTATGAGTTCTTGGTGAAACAACTATTGACCCCCGCATTTGATGTCCTTGAATCTGAGCTTGTGCATGAAATTGTTGGTCATGATTCTCCTTGGTATAAAGAATTTTAAAACTACCTACATGACCAAATTATCCCTCCTAATTTTTCCTCTAATCAATGTAAGATCTTTATCTGATAAGCCTCTAAATATGTCATCATCGGTGATACCCTTTACTGGCTCAACCTAGATAACACCCTCCTTAGATGTCTTGATTAAGATGAATCACAAATGGATTTACATGAGGTACACAATGGTATATGTGGATATCACTCTAGTGGTCCTACCTTAGCCAATAATCTCATCCAAATAGGATATTATTGGCCTAATATGGAACATGACACCTATCACTTTGTTAAGAAATATCGACAATGCCAGATACATGGAGATCTTGTGCATACACCTGCCTAGAAAATTTATCCAATTAAGTCACCTTGGCTATTCTCTCAATGGGGACTCAATCTCATGGGAAAGATTCACCCTACATCCGCCAATGGTCATAAATTCATCCTCATTGCAACTGAGAACTTTATGAAATGGATTGAAGCTATCCCGATGACCTACATTACTAGAAAGCAAATATCCAAGTTCATCCTCAATTATATCATATGCCAGTATGGCATCCCACAATCCATTGTTATAGACAATGGTCATCCTTTCAAGAATCAGGATGTTCGTGAGTTGTGTGAGAAATTCCACATCCTTCACTATTTTTCTGCCCCATATTACCCCCAAGGTAATGGTCAAGCTGAAGCATCTAATAAAACCATCCTTAAAATCCTAAAGAAGACTGTTGATGACGTTGCCCGTGATTAGCACATCCAACTTAATCCTACCTTGTGGGCCTATCAAACTAGCATCTGTACTCCCACTGGATCCACTCCATATTACCTCATCTTTGGATCCAAAGCCATTCTTCCCATTGAGGTTGAGTTACCATCCTTGAGAGTATCTATGTAGTAGTTCATTGATGATGAAGAGTATTGTGTATCCCGCTTGTATGAGCTAGAGTTACTAGATGAGAGACAAAAAAGTGCATTAGTACATTTATAAGCTTATAAAAATCATCTTCATCACAACTACAATAGGAGAGTTTGAGTAAGACACTTTGACATTAGTGACTTTTTCTTAAAAGAGAATTCAAAAAATCAAATGGATCAAGAGAAGCCTAGAAATTTTGAGCCTAACTAGTTGGGTCCTTATAACATAACTACAACATATGGGTTCAGTGCTTATCAACTTGCTACTCTTGAAGGTGAACCACTACCAGAGCCCATCAATAGCATGCACCTTTGCAAGTATTACACCTAGTCTTTAGAGAATCCAAAAAAAAAAAATTCAAAAAAAATGCGTCACCCTCCTTGAAAACTTGGAAAATAACTATGTGAGGGCACCAAAAAATTAGAAAAATAAAAATGGTAAAGATAAATTATCCATCCCATGAAAGCCACTTTTGGTGGTGCTTTGGATAAAGTATATGGTTGACATTAGGTGCCATGTGTAATCTAGTCTTTTATATAGATCTACCCTATCGTTTTCTATGGGTTTTTCCCACTCCATCCATCATTCGCCACATATCCGAACTGTAATAAAACCCAAATAAATATGAAGCGTGCTCTCATGGCTGAGATATTGATCCTTTAGCATCAACTTCCGTATAAATTGCAATAATTTTTCCCATCCAACCCCACTCCTTAATAAGTTGTTCCTGTACTAATTGGGGGGAAAATCCGACTTAGGTTGCGAAATCCTAGACATAGATTATCCAACAATTCAAATAGACTAAAAAAATCAAAACATTTCAAAATAAAAAAAAATCAAAACATTAGAAAATCCAAATAAATTAAGTATCTAGGCAAAAAAAACAATGGATCATCGAGTTTGTGTTAGTGTTAGTCCAAGTTGTCAAACTACATTGCCTCTATGACTTCACATAGGAAAGGCCATCATCGACGAGCCCTCGAGGCTTAGGTCAATCTCGTGGGTTGTGTCATAACAAATAGTCAATCCATCATGATCCACATTCCATAATAATCTATTTGTGGTCAAGTTCAACTGAACTACATTGTCTCTATGCTTTACGTAGGCAAGGCCATCATCAATGAGCCCCTGAGGCATTAGGTCAATCCCTTAGGGTTCGTTGAGTCAAGTCTATCCCAATCTATGTCTCATAATAAACTATCCCTTGCTAAGGTTGATACTTTGATCAGACACAAACAAAAAATCTCCCACAAAGAACTGAGCTTAATAAATCTTGAAATAATAGACAAACTATCCAACTAGTCTTCAAATTCTAATCGATCATTTTCCTAAACATAGGTAACTATCAATCAAGATCAATGATCCTTATCAGTTATCGAAATAGTCTTATATAGGATGATGCATTGTTGAAACTAGATCCCAGGTCTTATACGACATGCTTCATTTCTGAAACCATACACAATCCTATAAAACAGTCTTATACAAGATGTTGCATTGTCAATACTAGATCCTAGGTCTTATACAACATGATTCTTTTCTTGAAACCAAATGCTATCATTATCTAGAAATATGATCATATAAACACTTATTGTTGGCAAGAAGATCTAAATGATTGTTGACTATATTGGTACAATTTGTCTTATCTTTTTATCAAATTTATCTTTGGTCATGTTACTATGTACCTCAAGAAATTCCACAAGTGATGAGAGGAGCAATGATGGATCATAACCTTTTTCTCTTTGATTTTTTTTTGTGGTTTTTCTTGGAAATATGATTGGGGAAACTATATTCCTTGTGTGTGATTGGGGCTCCATTTGGCATAATCAAAACATCCTATGGAAGTTAAAGGTCATCTAACACTTTCTTGCATTAGGAATAACATGCTTTGTGGCTACTTCCTCACATATTCTGACAAGGTTTTGTAGTTACTAGTCTATGCCTTAGCACTCCTTGTGTGTCATGTGTGTGCTTTTGCAAGGGATAACCTATCACACTTTGGTCTATGTCATACCTTGATGTTCGTTATCCATTTCCATATTAAATTTTCTATGATGATATTCATGCAATAATAATAAAATCTTAACATTCGGTAGTAAGATCTCAAGATGTTAGTCCCAATTCATCCATCTCATTCTTCTTTTTTGTTCCTTGCTAATTTTCTTTCCACACTAACACTTCGTCCACCCATCCTATAGTCATTTTGATGGCATGCTATGACACAAAAAATATACTTGCATACATAATCATGTTAGGACATCATAGGTATCATCATCATATACACATTAGGTCATCCATATTGCATTAAAAAAGAAAAAATATGCATCGTATTGCTTAAACATGTCATGAACATATAGTACCATCCTACTATACATAAGCATAAAATAGGATCATATGCATCCATCCATATACCATAATGTCTATTGTAACATACATAAACATAAAATAGAATCATGTGCATTCGTCCATATAGCATAACACACATAGAAGCATAAATAATACATCATAAAAATCCACATCATATAGAAAACATCACATAACTATACAATGCATATCATAACATCACATCATATAAATCCATCACATAAGGAATCATATCATATAGATCCAGAAACATCATATAGTCGTAGCCAAAATCATGTATCTCATATATATCAAAAATGCAATGTGTCACAATACAATATCAGGATAACTATAAAAAATGGAGCTCGCAGGCTCGATAAAAAATGTGTCCAACATCTAGAAATTAGGCCTAGCCTGTGCTTCCTTTGTCACCTGAAGGAGATGGTCTTGATGGTGGTGGCTTGTCATCTCGTGTCTTGAACCTGATGGCTTATCATATGGTGATGCTCTCCTCTATTGAGAAACACCCCTGTTGCTCTGTGCCCTATGGGAATGTGTCCTGGTCTGGCTCTAATTTTGAAAGCTAGGTGCTCTTTCAATCACCGACACTGCCTGCTCATATAGGTCCCTATGGTATTGAGCCTCCCTACTGGCTCTATACAAGGTTTTTACTAGATCTGTGATCGAGCCACTCACCGTAGCAATAAAATCAATGCACCATTGGTCGACCCTCTGTGCTCAGATGATTGCCATATCTCTCTCTACTATGAGTTGTGCCACTTGACCTTGCAATCTTGGTACATGTGCTATCTATGCCTGTAACATTTGCACCTGTGCATGTAGTGCCTAAATCTAAGACTATGGTCCTTTCCCTACATCCTACATATCCTCCCCGACCACATCCATGATCGTCTCCCTAATGGGAATATCCTCTAGGCCCTCCTCCTCGATGGCAACGTCCCTAGCTACCTCCTCATCTGCTACAACATCCTCATCCTCCATCTCCTCCATCTCCTCCACAAACTCACCTACCACTGCATTCTCACCAATATCTCCCAATATCTCGTCCACTCTCACCTCCATATCCACCTCCATCTACTTGACCCACTACTCCCCCTCCCCCTCCTCACAAATGGGTGGCATCCTCTATGGTGCTCATGGTGGTAGACTAGCTCTACCCCGTCGACCCCTATCATCTCTCCCTCTACTTTTTTCCCCCTACCAGCATCTCCTCATCCTCCACCACCACAAAAATCTACCAAAAAATAATAAAATCACAAATCCAAGAATAAATATGTACTACCCCACTCAAGCCCTCTATGCGCCTGAATGATTGTACTCAATACCCATGATGCGCTACGACTTGTACAAGCGACATAGCTCCACTGCTTTTCCTCAGACCTTCACTCCAGAGCTCCTAGAATCCTAAACTCAAAATGCACAAATGACTTGTTTTGGACCTCCATATGCCTATTTATGACCTTTTTGACCTAAGAGGGCCCCACCTACTCATAACTGGATGTGTCAACTTTCACCTTGGAATGCCAATATCAAGCCTAAAATTAACCTTTAAGCCTAGTTTTTTGTTGCCATCACATTTGCGCCTATCCAATTGACCTATCAGTAAACTTGCCAAATTTTTTGGAATTTTTTTAAAATTTGTCAATTTTCTTGAAGCAGCATTATCCTATCTTGCATTTTCCGGGGTATGCCGGGGCACACTGGGGCAAATCCTGAGCTGATTTTTTCGAATTATTCTTTGACACAACGCTCACAATCGCATTGTATCAAAGAGGGGCAAAATGTAGACATTGAAAAATGTCCTAAGCCTGTGAACTACATTTTTACACTAATTCAAGTACCTTTCCTAACATAATTAAATAATTTTAATTGTTTAATTATTCTTTCATAATACTTTCTTCTATTAATTAAATAATTCCTCAATTATTTAATTAATTCATTCTATCTTTATTCCTCTTTTGATTAATTTAAATAAATGTCAATTTATTTAAATTATGTCGCTAATTCTCTTTTCCTCTATAATTAAATAAATTTGTATTTATTTAATTAATCATTTTTATTTCCTCCACCTTTCTTCTATTATTAAATAGTTATTTTGATTATTTAATTATTCATTACTTTTTCCCTCCATAATTAAATAAATCCTTACTTATTTAATTATTTATAATTTTCCTTTCTCTCTAATTAAATAATTGTTTCTAATTATTTAATTATTTACCATTTCCCTCCATTTATTATTAAATAATCATTTTTAATTATTTAATATTTCATTTCCCACTTTTCTTCTATAATTAAATAATTATTTTTAATTATTTAATCATTCATTTTTCCTCTCCTAAATTAAATAATTGTGGCAATTATTTAATTTATCTATTCTTAGCCAAGCCCTATTTCTCACCTAATTTCTTGGATCACAGTCCATTCTTCCCATCCTTATCTCTTTTCTTCTCAATTAATCTCATACATTGATCATCATACATTATTGTTCAATCCTCATCCTTCATTTGAATTGGGATTTCTATAAAAGCAACCTATCTATCTCATTCTAAGGTTAACCGTGCAGTCTTTGATGTTTCACTATTGCTATCTTGGGATCTTGCTACTACACATCAAGCTTATCAAATATCTTGCATACTACAAATATGAGAACAAAAAAAGAAAAATGGATAAGAGTAATGAAGGTGATTCAATTATGGAATAGGAATTAAAGTTT
>VDFB02323875.1:0-42509 GCA_007258455.2 Sequoia sempervirens
TCACAAGTGTTGAAAAATGAGGTGCTTTCTTAGCTTAATGCTCTATAAAAATTAATATTGCTGATCTAAGTAAGTCTTTTCTTTGTTTCATATATTCTTTGTGGGTGATTATCTTGATTAACCCATTTTACTGTTGTAGAATGTAGAGAGAAGTTGATAGAAGAACTAGACATGATATTAGAAAGATTACACAAGATATACCGTGGAGAAACCCTTTCAGGAAAAAACTCCAACAAGAATTATTTTATTATGCAATCTCTGAATTACAATAGCTCCAATTCTTGCTTGAGAATACTTCTTCTGTCTTTACCAATCTTCTTCACACCTGCAATAACAATTATGAAAACTCTATTCAACTTGAATGAGATATAGAGACAATATGCAACCTTGTAATCTCCAAATGGTGATAATTACAATGCACAAACTCAATCCCTTGAAAAGGTATTCCATATTCCTTCAAGTAGAGTTATTCAATGAAGACTAAAGCTTACAACATGTGCATCATGCATTTGGGTGTCCCAAACTGAAGCTACAACTTCTCCTTCACTTCAATGATAATTCCAAAGCTCTTCCTCAAAGTTGGTGCCCTTAAGTAAAGCTACTTAACTGAGCCTTCAGAAATATCTTATCATGCATAAGAGGTAAATCCAATAAAGCATCTTGGGCGCCCAAGTTGGCTTCAAGTGCTTTATAGTTAACTGAAACATTTACTCAACACCATTCCCAAAGAATGGTCACCCTTGTTAACTGGAGATAGTCCCTGTTATCTGTCATACAACTCAATGTTATTAGCCATGCATTACAAGTTAACTGAAGCTAACTACATGAAACTCAAAATAACCAACATGCATGCAACATGCACTTGCATGCAACTGAAGATAACTGAACCAAACTGAACTTAACTTAACTTAACTTAACTTAACTAAACTGATTCTGAACTGAACTAAACTAAACTGAACTGAACTGATCTGAACTGAAATTAACTGAACTTAACTGAACTTAACTAAACTTAACTGAACTTAACTGAACTTTAAGCATGCAAACATCAAATCCTAACTCCTAGGATCTTTACATGCATTCAGAAGTGTTAACTATTACTCTGTATAGTTAAGCTGGACACAAGAGTGTACCAATACTCCCTATTATTTAGGAATAAGCACTAAAATGTCAATTTCATGATTATTTCATCAAATATTAATCTCTTCCTAATCTTAGTGTTGATGAACACATTCCAAGGACTTAGGAGATACATGAAATAAATAATTTGTTTAGGATTGCAATTAAATGGCATCCTATTTCCAACATTCTCCCACTTGACATTATACATTGCAATTATTCTAAACAAGGAATAATAAAACAAGTACAAGTCTCAAGGCCAATGGCCTTCTTGCACCAACTAATCAATCCATGCTAGCTTCAAATGCAACCTGCATAATCATGAAGCTTCCAAGCAAATGATTAAAACCAAGAGAACTTATCTGTATGGTTTCATAAGATAATCTGTAACATTAATTAAAGTGTTAACTTTCTCAATTAATACCTTCCCATTATCAACCAAACCATTACCTTTCCCAAGCCTCTATAACCAAACCACCTCTTTAGAGGCATGCTAAACCACCGAGTGTGTTGAATTCACATTCAACCAAGGTGTAGACTCCTCGGTCTTTTCTATTAAAAAACTTTTCTTACAAGTAACCATTCCAACAAATGTCTCTTACCACAAGAGAATTCCAGCCTCACCTATTTCTCCAAGTATCCATGAGGACCTGTAACCAACCAATCCATGCCAAACTCCAAATGCAACACAACACTTTCATGAAGTAATCAAGCAAATGATTAATGTACCCAAAACTTAAGAGAACTACACAAGATCATTTTCAAAGCTCCAATCATGAATCGGGAACATAAACATGAAATCCATGATCTAACCAAAACATCTCCTCTTAGGAGATCTCATGCATCATAACATACTTATACATCCTAGTCTCAAGAGAACCATGTAATATTCCAAACTCTAAATGCATATCAAGAGTAAACCATGAAATCCATAACAAATACACTCTAAACCAAGAAACTATATATCCAATCACATGAAGATAACCTTACCAATGATGCATCAGTCCTTTGCCAGCAACTCCCCGAACCCAGTGATACTTGAGTCACACATGGCATCACTGACTACCATCCTCTCACAATTACTCACGAAACATGAAGCAAAGAGTTATCACAAACAATAGTTGAAATAACCAATGCATCATTACTATTATCAGGACTCCTCGTAGAAAGAATCAAAACTCTCTTTCTTGTTCTTACAATCCTTCTTCACATGTCTGGTTTCCCACGGTTCCAATACTTTACCTTCGCCGTCCCTTCGGCTTACCCTTCCCTTCCTTGTTTCCCTTAGGCTCTTTTTTCTTAGGCCTACCTTTTACAAACAAGGCATCTTGGATTTCCTCCTTATACTTCCTCCTCAGCTCCTCTGATAGGAGAGTAGGAATAATGTTGTCCATCTTTGGATCTGCACCATTTCCACTAATTGCAACAATTAGATTTTCCCAAGAATTTGGTAACGAACAAAGTAATAAAATGCACTTATCCTCATCCTCTAGCTTTACATCTACAGATGCTAACTGACTGAGAATTAAATTGAAAGCATTTAAATGTTGTGCAACTGAATCACCATCTTTCATTTTCAATGAATATAATTTCCTTTTCAGATACAACTTATTGGTGAGACTCTTAGTTTGATAAATATCCCCTATTCTTTTTCATAATTTATATGCACTAGTTTCCATTGAAACATTCAAAAGAACAGCATCAACAAGACATAACCTTATTGTTCCTCTTGCCTTCTTATCTAACTTAGCCCAATCTTCATCTGAAATAGTTGTAGGTTTCTTTGTCTCATTATTAACCGCTAACCACTGATCTCTTTCTTCAAGAAGATCTTCCATTTTTAATTTCCACATTTCATAGTTAGAACCATTGAACCTTTCAATCTCTAACCTTGAATTCATTGTAACAAAACTTAATTCCAAAATCAGCAAATAACAAAAATAATAAGAGCTCCCACTAAGCCAATAAATCCTTCAAACTTTTAAAGAAAAGTCTGTCTCTACCCAACCTAGCTCGTGCAAATGTTGAAAAATGAGGTGTTTTCTTGGCTTAATGCTCTATAAAATTAATATTGTTGATCTAGAAGTAAGTCTTTCTTTGTTACATATATTCTTTGTGGGTGATTATCTTGATTAATCCATTTTATATTTGTAGATGAGAGAAGTTGATAAGAAGAACTAGAGGATATTAGAAAGATTACAAAGTATGCAGTGGAGAAACCCTTTCAGGGAAAAACTCCACCAAGAATTATTCTATTATTCAATCTCTGAATTACAATAGCTCCAATTCTTGCTTGAGAATTCTTCTTCTGGCTTTACCAATCTTCTTCACACCTACAATAACAATTACGAAAACTCTATTCAACTTGAATGAGATATAGAGACAATATGCAACCTTGTAATCTCAAATGAGTGATAATTACAATGCCTGTCAAGCCCTTGAAAAGGTATGCCATATTCCTTCAAGTAGAGTTCTTCAGTGAAGACTAAAGCTTACAACATGTGCATCATGCATTTGGGTGTCCCAAACTGAAGCTACAACTTCTCCTTCACTTCGGTGATAATTCCAAAGCTATTCCTCAAAGAGATGTGCTTGTGCTTCACTTAGGCAGGCCTTGATATTTTATCATGCATGAGAGGTAAATCCAATAAAGCATCTTGGGCACCCAAGTTGGCTTCAAGTGCTTTATAGTTAACTGAAACATTTACTCAACACCATTTCCAAAGAATGGTCATCCCTTATTAACTGGAGGTAGTCCCTGTTATCTGTCATAAAACTCAATGTTATTAGCCATGCATTACAAGTTAACTGAAGCTAACTACATGCAACTCAAAATAGCCAACATGCATGCAACATGCACTTGCACAACCTGCTTAGAAGAGATCATGAAGCCCAAGACAGAGGCCCAGGCCCAGACTAAAAGTGACTGGTGGATTAAGGCTGAGGCCAGGCTGATGACTAGGTTTCCATTGAACTGAACTAAGTGATCTTAAGCTGAACTTAAGCAGACTTCAAGCATGCAAACATCAGAGTATTCCTTCTAGGATCTTTACATGCATTCAAAAGTGTTAACTGTTACTTTGTATAGTTAACTGGACACAAGGTGAGTTTCACCTTACCATGTGAGTGTCCCATGTGTCCCTATTATTTAGGAACTCACTATGGACGCCCTCACATGCTTTTTACATTTAAAATTAATTACAAATGTCAATAATCATGATTATTTCATCAAATATTAATCTCACAATAATCTTAGTGTTGTTGAACACATTCCAAGAATCAAGGAGATACATGAAATAATTAATGTTTAGGATTTGTAATTTAATGGCAACCTATCTCCAACGTCGGTGACGCTGGCACAACATGCCCTTTGGTACCATGGGGACGGGGGGAGACTAGACCTCGTGACCTCTTGCCTACAATAGGATGCTTTAGCCAATCAAGCTAGGCCCCTTGTCCCTTAATTATGTCTTTAACTCCTATTTATCTTCTTGAGATGCTTTAGCCAATCGAGCTAGGCCCCCTGTCCCTTATTTAATTGTCTTTAACTCCTATTTATCTTCTTGATTAATTAAATAAATTCAATTTGTTTAATTACGTCCTTTTTTTTAGACTGCAAGAATCAAAATTGGGTAGCCGCCCCCTATAAACTATACTGCTTTTGGTAAACTTTTTCCATGTGATTGGTGACGCTGGTGCAACATGTCCTCTAGTACTACGGGGATGGTAGGGAGACTAGACCTCGTGACCTCTTGCTTGCAACAGGATGCTTTAGCCAATTGAGCTAGGCCCACCACTCCTATTTAATTACGTCTTTAATTATCTTTTTTCTTCTAAATTAATTAAATAAATTAATATTATTTAATTAATCATCCATTATCCCTTCCAAAATCAAATAATTATTATTTAATTGTTCACTTTTCCTCTTTCTAAATTAAATAATTACCTTAATTATCCTCTAATCTCTCAACATTATCCATTCATTAATGATAAATAAAACATTTAATTTATTTATCTAAATCCCACTTGCACATTCCTTTAATAATTAATTAATTTTGAATCTCATGCAAATTCCTTATCTAGTTCTTATCTCCAAGATTAAATAATTTATTTTTTAAATTAATTCTCACTTCTTAAATTAAGTAATTATTTTATTTATTTAATTTAATTCTTCAACATTATCTTCTTCTACAAACAAATAAAATCATTTATTTTATTTATTTAATTAATTCAATCTTGCATGTATGTAAATAATAATTAAATTTATTTAATTATTAAATACTCATGCAAGTTCTTACTTCCTGAATTAAATAATTATTTTTAATTATTTAATTTATTTCTCAAATATTATCTTCTTCCAAAATAAATAAAATTAGTTATTTTATTTATTTAATGAATTTAATCTTGCACATTCCTCTAATAATTAATTCATTTAATTAATTATTATCTCACACATATTCCACCTCGTTCTTAACGACCACTTTCTTCCAGTCGACTGGATAATCAATTCCACTTCTCTCCTCAATCAAATCAGTTCACTCCCACTCAGTGTGAGTTAATGAAGCAATCAAATCACTTAACTCTTCAATCAATTGCTCATGCAAATAGTTAATTGGAATCCTACAACTAGTTGCAGTCAATTAACTCCCTAATCAATTCCTCTCAACAATCCTCAACCGTTGATCTCGATCTTTCACCTCTTAATCTGGATCGTCCATTCAAATCATACATTTCTATAGCCCTCATATCTCTTTGATGGCTAATCATGAACTTTGGAGTTTTGCATCATTGATATTTTTCACACACTTTTGAGCTCAAAGCAAAGAAGTGCATACCAAATGTATGAGCAAAGCAAAGGAGAAGAATGGATGTAAGTCATGTCAACACGGTGAAGGTAATATTAATGCTTTCTTAATTCATAATTTTATTGTGTTGCTTGCATTCTATTTGTTGATTTGGATTTGTATTGGATTTTGAATTGTAGGTCATGTCAACACGGTGAAGGTAATATTAATGCTTTCTTAATTCATATTTTATTGTGTTACTTGCATTCTATTTGTTGATTTGGATTTGTATTGGATTTTGAATTGCAGTCTTTGTGGCTTACTGTGTTAATTCATTGCCTCTATTATGTTTAATCTCATTTTTCCAAGTTACATATGGTATAGAGTTTGTATCAAAAAGTAATATACAAATATGTAGGCATCTTAGATGCATACATCAAGGAGGTAACAAGTCCAAGAGGTATGTGTTAACTCTTAGTTACTCTCAATCAAGAGGCGAGTTAACTTAGTCTAATTGAGACAGAGGTAACCTTGACTAAATAGAGGTGATACCTAACTACCATCGATCACGAGTGGATGAGGTAGTGGTGACACTTATGTACCTCAAGTGAACGTATACACATGCCATTATTAGCTACTTAGGTGAAAATAATCAAATATCCTAATCATCCCAAGCAAACTTATTAAATTGGTGCAATATCATCCTTAGAATATAATATATCCATGGTGAATAAAATATAACATTAACATGGGGACCTATTATGACAAAGAGAAATGTGTTTGACTTGCTTGATTGTAGTTAATCTATGTTTACTAATGTGACAAGATGGAAGACACAAAAGACATAAATTGCAAGTGCATAATATACTATATATGAATGTTAATATTGATGCAAAAATGAAAGTATTAACTTTCAATATGTTTGGATCCTTAGATTATCCACCTTCATAGCGACTAATGTTCTAGGGCTTATTCTCAAATACAAGATCCTAGGTGCACAATTTGAAAAATTTAGCATGCAAGCTGATGGGTAACAATTAGAATATTCAAAAGGACTAGCCAAGAGAGACAAGAAGATAAGATTGAATTAAGTAGACATATATACATCTACAGTCTTGTTTAGGATTTAAGAATGGTTGTAGCGAGCTTTGATCTAGATCATTAGAGATTGAGGTAAGCTAATTGATGATAGACTTCAAAATCTTACTATCTTACTATCTTACATACAAACAAAATAAGACAAATTGAATGTAAAGACAATATATTTTAATTATAACAAGACCAAAATAAACATAAATTAACAAAATAAAATAAAAAATACTATTTTCTCAATCTACACTATGAGAATAACAGAAACACTCTTAAAATATTATTAATATCATTTCATTAATTAAATGATGTTTGACATTTAAATCAATAATTAGAAAAGTGTTAAGAAAAAAATAAACTTAATGCAAAAAGACAACTGGAGCATTTGAATCCACCGAATCGCATTAATTAAAAATTAAATAAAATGTTCCGTAACGCCTATATTTGCTGTGCAAGAAAGCGACTTATAGGTAGAGGTGTGATAGTTGCATTGCCACCGGAAACAAAAACAACAAATACTAAAAAAATAAAGCGTAAGACGGTCACAATTTCTAGCAGACGATAATGAGTGGCCAGTCAGCAAATGGCGTCCAGTTAGAACAGAGAGATTGTCCAACGTGGAGGTACCGCTACACACATTAACTGTAAACGAGAATATGCGTCATGCGAACAAAGAAACAAAGTAAAAGAAAAGCTAAACGAAGCGTGTAGCGCATTGTAATGCTGCAGCGGCCGACATCCAGGGTTTGTTCGTAACGTAGAGTATTTCATGCCGCTGGTGGCGTTAATAGTCTGAAGCAGAGATTACTGTAGATTTATTCTCACCTTCAATTCTGTTGTCTGTCGGTCCAACAATTCTCCGTCACTTGCCCGAGATTCACGATGCGCTGTTGTGCAGGAAAATTTCCACGCTAATGGGGTAATTGTCGTAAATCTCAGTAAATGGAATGTGTTTTTTAGCAGTTGACGTGTATATATATGTTTTTGCTGCAAATGCAATCGAGAACTTGAACAATAATTAAAAAAATGTTTCTGTATTTTTAAGGCATTTTATGGTTTCCCGATGCCATATGTTGAATTCACGTTTTTTTGCCTTTATTTTCGTGGAATGTGGGTGGATTTGCTGGCTGAAATTTCGTCTGTATAGTTTATTGCAGTTTATGATCCGTTGTGAATTAGGATTTCACGTTGATTTCCCCTATGCGAGCCACGGAAAACCCTAGAATTTCTAAGAAATTTTATGGGTTAAGGTTTTTGGCGTATGTCAGGTTAGAATAGGCTGCAGTAGACAACACTCTGGTTATAATAGGTTCGAAATGTTACGGGTGAAAGTGTATAGCAGGTTTTAGGTTTCCGAAGTAGACGTGCGTTGCAGAGATCGACCGGCCAATCTGTGATATAATTGAATTATTTTTCTTTTGATGGGGAAATCCCTGATTGAGGTTGTGGTTCACCATTGACATGACGTGGGTAATATCTACGCCACAACCTTCTTGTGATGGGGGTTTCTAAATCTGGATTGAGCTTTCCATGGCCGTACCCCAGGATTGGTACACCCCGTCCGTTAGGGTTATTGACCGCCGCATTGCGGCAGGGCTTTTTGAACACCGGTCAACCTTTTGAAGAATATCCTACAATAACTCATTGGATTAATAGTTGAATTGTTAGCATTTGTTCTGCTATGTCTTCAATTTTTTGAGGGCTTATGTAAGCGGTAAATTATAGTTGATTTTGCTGGGATTGCATGTGCAGGGTCTGCAAATACCTGGAATGAGACCGTTCAATTTCCTTGCTACACAGTAGATATCTTATAAATTCAATGGCCTTGCGATGTCAAAAGGTTGCCGCTGCTGGGTGGGTTTAGATGAGAAGATTCCGATATTGTAATGTAAGTTTAGCCAAAAAATTACAGCTGCTTATTTTTTTTTATTGAGTTTAGCATAAGTGTAGAATTATTTGTTATTTTGTTTGGCCTTGTTGCCTGCATCACAATCCACCTGGTTATAATAACTAAGAACCCCATCCATAAGTTGAATTTTAAATTACAGTTCTTTTGCTTGGGATTGATTCATCCGCATCACAATCTTCTAGGTATTAAAATCTGAGAGCCCCATTCATAAAATAAGTGTTAGATCCATAGAATGAGGATTTAAAGAGTGAAACATGAAACTTATCTATGCTGCAGTAACAGAAAGGCTTAATTGAATGTTAAGTGAATAGAAACACAACCCAGTTTTTTAATTTTTTTGTTCTCTGTAAATTTAGGTTGGTTTGATTGGACTGCAGAGTTAAAAGAATCTGATATAAAACTTTGAAGGGGAGAAATTAGGCTTGACTTGTTAGGGCATGTGATAACACATGCTTGCTGCTTCTGAACATTAGTTAGCTTTGAATTATATGTCATTGTAATCCTTAATTCAAATTAATCCCGTTTTGTCTGTTTTTTTGTAGATAGGCTGCATTTGTTTTTATTAGTAATAAATAGGTCTATTTCATCAAAGAAAAAAATTACTGGTTTCAGTTTTGCACAGTGTCTGTTTCTGTTTGGTAATGAATTAGCAGAGAAATTGGGCAATGTGGCTGCAACTCCTAAAAGACCCAATGCTTGAACCTTCCTGCCCTCATGATGAGATGCGAGGACTGACATTTCTTTTGTGCAGATTTTGATGGTTTTTGCTTTGTCAGGTAAGCTGAATTAAAGTATTCAGTGTGCATGAGATGCAAAAATAGTCAGTCTCGACCTTGGGGTTCATCAATGGAAATGTTATTATTCAGAATTCATGCTCATTTTTATATTTGCAAACAATGGTAGATGCGAAAGGGCCACTGCTTAGGTGCAAGTTGCTGTCACTAAGAAGAGACTGGTAACTGCTTTTCTTTAAATTGCTGATAATTGACTTCTGATTTTTTCAGGAATTCATCAACTCTAAGTAGTGTGTTTTACTAGTTGAGTAGGTACTTAACTGCTTGTTGTGGATCTTTCAGATTTGCTCATGCAATAATCTTGTAGAAATGGTTGATAGTAGACGTGCGAAATGTTTTGTTCAAACTTTTGAAAGGAATGCGAGATTATTGTAAGTTTAATAATTGTCTTGTTAATCTAAGTGCTACTCCTTTTTTTTCTTTTTTTTAATTTGGTATTGTGTCAGGTTTAAAGCTAGCTAATTTAACATAAATTTCCTGGTATTTTAAGAGCCTCAGACCCTCAGTGATGCAACAGATAGCTTAAGATCATTAGCTGATTTGCAAGTCTCTCATACACTTATTAGATGATGAATGTGCATACACTTATTAATCATAGAACGCACATGATGTTTGTTTTTCTATTTATGCAACTCAGTTGAAGAAATACTCTGTACCAAGACTTCAATCTTTCATGTTTAATTGAATACAGATTCAATTTAACATCATATGAAGGAATTTGTAGACTTTTTATCAAAGGGTATCCAACCCTAGGTAAATTAGTGTCATGTTGCAGGGATACTTTTTATGTTTCTCTGAGGCATTTCAGTTGTATCACGATAGACAAAGAGCCACATTGTGTTTTGGGTATCCAACCCTGGGTAAGTTAGTTTCATGTCGCAGAGAAACATTTTGTGTTCTCTAAGGCATCACAGTAGTATCATGCTAGACAAAGAGCTACATTATATTTACTATTACTTTAGCTTGGTTTAAATAGGATATGGTTTGTTGGATTATATTGAAATTCATTGAGATAAGATCTATAAAGAAGACAATAGTGTATGTCAACAATAGCAATAAGCAGCTAAACTTGTCTGCAGTTATTCTCGATACAAGTTGGTGTTTAGTTTCAATATTTTTGCAGATCTATTGTTATTTATTTGAAGTGCAATTGTGGGGAACTTTTTAGATTACCCACTTTTGTGTTTCTCAGGTTTTCTCACAAAACTTGTTTAGAAACATTACTTGATTAAAAAAATTCACCCTGTTTTTTTGTCTCTTATGGTTCTTCTTAATGTGATAATCAGAATTCTCATTTAACTTGACTTTTCTTATTCTCATTTAACTTAACTTTTCTTTTAGCATATTGTTAGTTGCAAGCTGTGATTGGATGGCAGAGATCCTTGAATCATATTAACTTGAATATTTTGGTTTTTTGGGTCAAAATGTCCAGATTAAGATCCCATCATCCCACACATGGACTTCTTGTGGAGTGTCAGACTGCTGACATACAGTGGTAATGAGAAAGGGCAATCTGTGCGGGGACTGACATTCATTTTAAGTGTAATTATTATAAATTCTCCTGTAGGATCAGATTTGTACTATTTTAATTACACTTATAAGTTATATTGAAATAATTCAAATTGAGCTGTTTTGCCTACAGTGATGAAGGCCATATAAATTCTTCACATAAACCTTGCTTTTGTGATCTTTGTGTACAGATACACGTAACTGGATTGGCCTGTTCATAGTTAAGACAAGAACAAGATGTCCATTGCTTCCATTGAATCAATGAGGGAAGTCATTCTGAATGTTAGGCAGGTGACATGTCAGGATAAAACTGATTATGTTAGATTAGGTTTTTTAGATGAACCAGAGTCAGAGGAATTTGGGAGGTTGCAAGCTGTGAAAAAAGCAGCAAAGTATTCCATATGCCGTTGGATTAAAGTGGTTTTATTATGCTTTAGTCTGTTGGCACTTGTAGCTGCTTTCATCATCTGGGGAGTGCCAATTCTAATTGACCAGGTTTTGAAATGTTCTTATTCTTTCCTTCGGAGATTTTTAAAAATAACTTGTAATGTTCCTTTTCATCATTGATAAATTTAATATTCAGTCTAGCTTAGTTGAGATGAGATTATGGTGTGAGTGCATGTTATGGTAGTTTTTTCATTTTTGACATATCTACTGCAATTGGATGGAAAAATTTGACATTTTTTAGATTTAGATGGAAAATAACATGAGAATGGGCAGGAGGGATGGAGGCATTGACATTTCTGTGTGTGCTTGTGCATGGGCACACACATGCATGTATGCTTGTAGTTGTTTCTGGCTATTTGTCTGGAAATGATTGTGAGTCATAACATTTTCCAGGTGGTCTGGGATATATTTGCAAGTGTTGGAGAAGTAGATGGAGGAGTAGGATATCTGTATTTTAGAATATTCTACATCTTTTGCTAGATTTTATGATAATTTGTTCGTGAGTAGTCAGATTGGAACTGGTTTTGTGCTTGCATTAGAGGTTGGAAGACAACTTACATGGATGTTGCTTTCCATTGCTCTAAAAAAAGTAGTTTTCTACTCATAAAGGTCTTATTCTGTTCCTTTTGATAGGTGATTATACCAGTCTTGGATTGGGAAGCTGCAACTTTCAGTATGAATGCACTTGTATTTGTGCTTATTGTGTCAATGGGCCTGTGTCCTGTTTTTCTGCTACCATCGGCACCTTCAATGTGGTTGGCTGGGATGACATTTGGATACAGCATTGGATTTCTGATAATAATGGCAGGAACCAGTATTGGCATGTCCTTGCCTTACTTCATTGGGTCACTCTTTCACAGCCAAATACATGTAAATTTTCACTCATTGTCTTGTAGTTCCATGTTGATAAAATTCAGCTGAGTGCAATCAGTAAGATATCCTATAATGGTAAATATCTCTTTTCTTATGCAGAAATGGCTTGAAAGGTGGCCTCAAAAATCCGCGCTGATAAGGCTAGCAGGAGAAGGAAACTGGTTCCATCAGTTCCGAGCTGTTGCTCTTTTGAGAATCTCACCATTTCCTTACATTATTTTCAACTATGCTAGTGTTGCAACAAATGTCAGATATAGTCCATACATAATTGGCTCATTTGCTGGAACAATTCCTGAAGTTTTTGTTACTATTTACAGGTCAGAGATCTTTGCCACTTGACATTAAACTTGATGTATGAGCATGCCTTCCCTGCTTATTGGACTTGTTTATGCAAAATTTTGCATTCAAGTTTTTTGTTAAATATAGTAGTTTGGTACTGCATTGGTATTGACCAGGATTAATAATTTCCATACAAGTGTTGTTTTCCCAGTGCATCAAATTATTTGACGATGTATAAGGATTCAACTGTCTAGCTTGAGTTAATCTTCATCTGTCCACATTTCATGAGTAGCAGTTCAGAAGAACCCATCTCTCATGACCATGAATGATGCTATTACAATAAAATTGATAGCTCTTCTGTAGAAGTAGCAAAGCATACTATAAGGTTTTTTAAGTATATACTATATACCTGTCCAGAGTTGACTGTTACTGCAACTGGCTTCATACCCTTCTGATTTATGTAGTTAGTTAGTCGTGCTGGTTGTTTTTGGCTGCACGTGTGCATGGGTCTCTTAAAGTGGAAGGTTTCCCTGGCATTATAGTTTTTCGTCTCTAGCAGGGTTAGCTTCTGGGGTAGTTTTATCCTGTAGTGTTGGAACAATATTATGTATTGGTAATTGTTAGCCATTTACAAGTTCTTTTGGGTTTCTAGGGTATCCAATTTTTGATTGTAAAGTGATCTTTTATATTATGGGCGAGGGCCCCAATAGAATCCTGAATTTACTGATAAAGAAAAAATATTATGTGCCTTGATTTCTTACCTTTCCTATTATAGATATCTAGTCTTCATTTGGTAGGAAAATACTGGTCTTTCTCATCATGTCCTTTATGATGGTAACCATTCCCTGGTCTGCAAGCAGCCGCATTTCCTAGACAATGTTATAAAAGTGTGTTCCATTACTTGAATATCCTCACCATCAAGCCTGAAATCCTCACCATCAAGCCAGAAATAATTGTATCAAACACATTTCATCTGATGGTAGTGCTTGTTTTTTCTTTTCCAGTACTTAGCCAACAATTTTCGGCATGTGAACCTATGGTTGCTAAAGTCTTCCACTAGTGTGCTCCAAGTTTCATTGTAGCATTTTGGACTATTAATCTCAGCTAGATCAAATGGTTTTCAGATAATGGCGACTGACATTTCAACAGCCAATCATCAATGACTGGAGAGATAAACACAAATATGAAGAAACCTGACCAGCAAGGAGAAACTCTTTTCCTTTACTGTTGTTTCCTCTTCTTGACCTTCTCTGACTTATCCTTATTAATGTTCCATTATTTGCACTACGATTCATCCTAGTAAAATTTAGTAGCACTTAGCTACATAACACGGTACAAAGTAATTTGATGGCCTTTAGGTGAACTTAGACTCCAGCAATTGACCTCCCAAACTAAATTTTTACTCTGCCTCTCCTCCCTCATCTCTTTCCCCTAGCTGCCTAGGCATACATGCCTCTGTATTATAAAAAGGGTTTTGAGCTTCTAAAAGGGAGTCATTAGGCAATCCCATTGCTGCAATTGTTGATACTGCATACTCTAACTCATGTGTGCTAAACTAACAGACTCTTATTAGTTATAGAGTATTAACCAATAACCACATATCTTATCAAAGTAGGTCCCACCTCAATTTTGTCAATCTTCAGAATGGGTTGCGCAGCAACACCTTTTTCCTCCAAGTTTCATTGTAGCATTTTGGACTATTAATCTCAGCTAGATCAAATGGTTTTCAGATAATGGTGACTGACGTTTCAACAGCCAATCATCAATGACTGTAGAGATAAACACAAATATGAAGAAACCTGACCAGCAAGGAGAAACTCTTTTCCTTCTCTACTGTTGTTTCCTCTTCTTGACTCTCTCTGTCCTCCCCTTATTAATGTTCCTTTATTTGCACTACGATTCATCGTAGTAAAATTTAGTAGCACTTAGCTGCATAACACAGTACAAAATAATTTGATGGCCTTTAGGTGGGCTTAGACTCCAGCATTTGACCTCCAAAACTAAATTTTTACTCTGCCTTTCCTCCTTCATCCCTTTCCCCTAGCTGCCTCGGCATACATATCCCTGTATTATAAAAAGGGTTTTGAGCCTTCTAAAAGGGAGTCATTAGGCAATCACATTGCTGCAATTGTTGATTCTGCATACTCTAACTCTTGTGCCAAACTAACAGACTACCATTAGTTCTAGAGTATTAACCAATAATCACATATCTTATCAAAGTAGGTCTCACCTCAATTTTGTCAATCTTCAGAATGGGTTGCGCAGCAACATCTTTTTCCTCCTTTTGGCTTTTATATCATAATTGAAATTCTCAAGATCAGATTTAGCTCATTTTCATTGATTTCTGTTTGAATTCAATGAAAATAAAAATCGAAATGGTTTGCCAATGGAAAAATAAGATAAAGGTTTTGCTGTCAAGTTTAATAAAAAATTTGTGCGTCTTTTATTATTTTAATTTTCTAAGTAGAAGATAAATGCTTATGTATTTACTATTTGGCAGTACACGCTTACATGGTTATATTGCTATAATAATAAAAATGACATCTCTTATGAGAGAACTTACTACAAGACACTCTTTTCTGTAGAAGTATCAGAGCAGCTCACAAGGTAGGAGGGTTTGTAGATTTGTTCAGCTTAGATTTGACAAACCTGAATCTCACTTTCTCATCTTTCAAATAACACTAAGTACTTAAAACTCTTATCTTGACTATTACAGTATTACTGCTATATATGTTCATTGCATTCTTGTGGAGAAACTGAACAGTTTTTCCTATGGTCTTTTTGTTTTTAATTCTATTTGATTATGCTCTTATCATCTTGATCTATTTGGCATATTGCAGCAAAAGATTTGTTTTCCTCATCATACTCTATGTGATAAGCATCAGATTCTCCCTGGTTTGCAAGCAGTTACTTTACTAGAAAACGTTTTAAACACATGCCTCATTACTTGCATGGCTTCACCATCAAGTCTGTAACAATCATATTAAACACAAATCCACAGTAAGAGATGGCTCCAATAGCAATTGCACTGCCCAAGAATGGATCGGTTATACATGCAAAATTATTCATCCTAGTAAAATGTAGCTGAAAGAATCAACATTAGGATAATGGGAAATGATAGGATTGCTTAGATTCTAGAAGAACTAAGAGACCTACCTATTTTAACTTCCAAATTATCCCTGCATCCCATCTACCCTTCCTCACCCTTTTCCTGTAGCTGCCTATACACATCCACGTAAGATAAAAATGCTTTGACCTTCTAAAGGGAGTCCAGCAGGCTACTCCCATTTCTGCAATTGTTGAGACTGCCTGCTGTAATTCATATGTGCTAAATTAATGAACCACCATTAGTTATATAGAGCATTAACCACATAACTTAGTAGAGTAGTTTGCATTTCAGTGTCATCCAGATTCTGTTAGGATCGTTACTTGCAAAATATTAGCAAAACAGAACAATACATGTGAAAATAATATAATGTCCATAAAATAGCTTTAAATATGCTTATATTGATCACAAGAATTGCAGGCCTCTTTTAAGGGGCAACCTCCTTAAGAGCAATGTTTTATTACAATACATGATTTCAAGATGATATTTGTTTTATTACAACAGCAATATAAAGCCCTCACAAGTAGGGATTTATGAATTATAACCGATGTGGAATAAATCCACACAATGTAATATTAACTACTAACTATACTATTGACCATTACAATGCAGTATTACAAGGTTAGGATGTGAGGGTCATAACATGACCTCACCTGTTAGAAAGCCTTGTCCTCAAGGATTGGATTGGGGATTCTATTGCTTCAGCTGGTGAAGAGGTTCCCAAGTGGCACCCTTTGGTGATGGTGCGGTGACAGAGTGAGTGGGAGTGTCGATCCAAAATACCATCAGAATCTAGGAGGATAGATACTTCCTCATCCAATTCAAGAAGTGTTATTGGTACGTGAACATGCTGTCCAAGGACTTTCTTTAGATAGGAAACATGGAAAACAAGATGTAGCTTGGAGGACGAAGGAAGATCCAACTTATAAATCACTTCATCCACACATTGTAGGATTCTGAAAGGTGCATAAAATTTGGATGCTAACTTCTATTTGTTGGCAAGCTCAAGGGGTGTTTTCTTGTAGGGCTGTAGACACAAGACCATGTCATTGATTTTGAATCTGTGTTCAGAATGGTGTTGATTAGCTTGTTGTTTCATATGATTTTGTGCTAAGGCCAGTTTTCCTCAAGAACAATCAGTCCAAGCTAAAAAATCGCCTACCGATGCATAAATATATTCTATGGCAGAAAAACATCAAAACACTTCATTTTTCCAAAATTTCTTCTCCCTTTTATTTATTTGTTAGGTTGACAAAATTCACTGTATTTGGGATTGATTTTGCATGATCTTGGACTGATTATTGGTAGCATTTTTTTTTTATTGTCATATTTTTGTTTTGTTTTCCCCTCATTCTAGATTTTGTTTCTTTTACATTTTTTCCCTGTTATTACCAGCTAGCTAGCTGCTAGGGTCTACATTTTATAATATTTAATTTAAAAAAAACTATGCTAGCATTTCAAATTCTTTATTTTTTGAGATATGACATATGCAAACCGGGACCCTGGAACCCTAGAGAGAGAAACAAGACAAGTAGTGTGTCATTATTGTTGGAAGAAGATCAGATGCATCAACCACTTCAAATATCATCTTGCATGGATCCTTGGAACAGATGTTCCACTTTGTGGTCTAGTAGAGTCCAATGTTATACAAGAGGTTATGAATCCCCTTTCGTCAAATGAGAAGAGGTGTCAGAATAGGCAGCATGAGATGTAGTGGCTGCTGGCCACGATGATGTGTTTTGAATCTTGATGCTTTTCTGGCTATTATGATCACAAATCCATGATGTTTGGCAATTATGATCATATGACTGAATTGTTGAACTTGAAATTAATTAGTAATAACTATGAACCTATGAAATATGATATTATGAAGTATGGCGAAATTATGAATGATCAATGATGTGTAATTGTGTGATGATTTTGTTTTGCTCTTATGAAATAATGAATGAATGAAAAACTACCTAGTAATTTTGTACTTATCAGTTATCACCTAGAGTTCTCTACAATTAGTTTTATGATTTTTTTAATCTTTTAAGATTATTTTTTAAATATGTGTTTTTTAATTTTTTTCTATGTTCGGAGAGTTTGACAAGTTTTTAGCCAAGTTGCCAAGTCTGAGTCAAATTTGGGTGTGCCAAGATTTTCCAAGACACGAGTTTTTAAAGTATGTTCTTAAATCTTATATATTAGACTCACTTGCAAAATTTTAAACTTGATAATGTGCATTGATTACAAAGCAGATTGAAATCAAATTTAGCTTCTGGAAGCCTTAAAGATTAGCTCTATTTGGGTACATTGGATAGCCATTCTTCCAATCAGAAGGATTACCTATGTCTGACTTCTCTGATTTGAATGAATACTTCTTTGGAAGTGTGAAAATTTATGTTATAGCATTCTTCTGCACTTAGAGGTTAAAACTACTATCTTTGGTTACATGTTCAATGCTTATCAGTGCCCCCAGGTTCCAACAAAGCAGGCTGGTTACACAATAACGAGATTCCAGGTTTTAATCTGATTTGTGGAAAATCCTAAACTGTATTGTACTCTCAAGATCATTATTATACATGGGTTGGATTCAATAAAGTTTTGGGCAAAGACACATACATAACTTGGCATCTGATGTCAACGGACTGTAATGCTCATTGAGCCTAGTTTCGATAGGTACTATGACCTTTTGAAACAGCTAAACCATCACCTATATGGAAGTTCTGCACCGCCAATATATTGTAGTAACACAGCAATAATATCTGCCCGTTAAATTATGACCCAGTTGGTGAAGGACATTGTGGTGGATACATGAGTGCAATTGTGTCAGTGCAACTAAAAATGTTATCCTGCTGCATATGCTTGCATTTTCAGATTATTTCAATTATTTGGATTGAAGAATAATAATATCTGATAAGATTGTGTTTTAAAAAGACAGACTGAGCTGTAAGTATATGAGAATTTATGTCATTCCAAATATCAAATGTTCATCTGGATATTTAACAATATTGAATGATTACTAATATCTGAAAAAAATGTGATATGTCAATTTATGCCATTTACCAAATTAAACAGAAATATCAAATGCTGATTTGGCTATGTAACAATATTTCATTTTGGTATTACAGTGGCAGACTTCTCTGGCAATTAGTAGAAGCGAAATATGAAAAACGTCTTGTAACACCACTACAGATTATATTGGAAACTGTGGGTTTGTTTGTGGCTGTAGTTGCCACAGTTGTCATCACACTATATGCAAAGAAAGCGTTAGTTAATCTCCAGACAGAAGAGGAATCGGAAGAGGAATTGTGTAGCAATGAAGACGAAGAAAATGGTAGGTCTACTTATGTAGGGTTCATATTGGAGCCAATTTCTTTTAAAAGAAGGTATGAAGACTAATCTATGGAATTGTCTGTGATAATATAATATTTGGATACAGGAAAAGAAAATATAACCTGTACATATGCAAGAGAAAAGGAATTGTGTGGTCACGAAGCTGAAGATCATGGTATGTCTGATTTTTTCCTGAAGTTCATATGATATAACTTTCTGGTGAGGAATTTTTTAAGTTAGCTTGTGGAATTGCCTCTTATAATACAATGCAGTTATGGCAAAAGAAAATGGAGCCAACTTGCTGTCTGAATCTTCTGAACCAAATGATGAGCGATTTTCCCCACTGATTGGATGTCAATCCATGGTGTAGCTACTGTGGTTTATTTGGAGCATCGATGGTTCCAATCAACTATGCTGTCTATGGCTGAGAACAACTTTCTCCAATTTTGGTTAATGCACAATTTTTTGTTTCTCCAGGGGATTTATTAATAACAAGGAGTCAAATTGACTACAGAAGCATATCCCTGAATGGATGAAATTTGCAACCAATTCATATACTGTACCAAAAGTAGATGTAATATTTTATTTTAGAATTTCATCCGATAAATCAATTTTTATGGTATCATTTTGGTACCAATCAATATGTAAAGAGCAAAGAAGCAACAATTGGAACATGGAAAGTTAATGCAATTTGGCATCTGAGCACATGGTTCAGTTTTAGGTTTGGATGAAAACTCTGCAGAAACTACAATTTTAGTGTAAACTATTTTTAGCATCTCTGGTAATTGTGTTTAATGTGAATATTCAGAGCCAAAAAAGCTCAAAAGAACAAAAACATCATTGTGCTTAAGCAAGGTTCAATTTGGTGGGGCAATTGAGATGGCCAAACATATGACAGCATATGGCCTAATATATAACTTTCTGTATGCCCATGGCAAATATAAACGATACTGTTGTATTTAAGATAATGCCCTAGGCTCTGAGCCTCCGAGTTTATAACTTTTTTTGTGTTTCATGTTTATCATGCAACATCGTATTTTCATGCAACGACTTTTTTATGTCAAACATCTAAGCAAGCAATAAACAAACTAAAAAAAATAATTCTAATTCATAAATGAGAAAGTTGCATTCCTGGCCTGATCAAGAGTCGACTTTCATTTGTAGCAATGAGAAGAAGTGTTTTTTAAGTTTGAAATTAAAAATAACGAGACCCAAACTCACATTTGTACTACAAACTATTCTTTGATATTTTTCATGCAGTTTATCTGTTCAGGAACTTCCAACATACAATTCATCACATTACTAGTATTGAGTGTCGAGGTTAAATATAGAAAGCTTAGTTAGCCTTAAGGTTGTGAATGCTGAATGTGCTATCAATTTTGCCATTAATATTTTCACTTTTCATAGCCATTGGTATGTTCTACTTTTCATTGCCATTGGTATTTTCTACTTTTTTGTTTTCTTCAGGGGTAGAAAAGAAGCACATTGAGCCTCTGTTACAAGAAGTTTTAGGCACGACAACAGACACGAACTTACAATGTATTGGTTTAGCCAAAGTCCTTTTTACGATACAGTTAAATAAGCAATGGACTAACAGCTTCTTGATGAAGTTGAAGTTCACACTTGTAGAATCTGTTCTAAACATCTACACCTGGTGCAGGACTGCTGTACTGTCCGGAGGATTATTTACACCTCCACCGATTGTAGCAAAGAAGATACAAAATGAAACATTAAAAAGCGAGGAAAAAGGAGCGAGAAGCAGAAACTAAGATTATTTACACCTCCACCGATTGTAGCAAAGAAGATATAAATGAAACATTAAAAAGCGAGGAAAAAGGAGCAAGAAGTAGAAACTAAGAACTGGAATCATTTACAACGTGGTGTACGCTTTATAGGATTTTGAGAAAAAAAGGGGAAAATAGGTAATAAGAAAAGATACAGAGCGGGGTTCTGAGATTATAGTAACTGTGCGCAGATTAGGACAATATTATCCTCTATGTGCAAAAACCAATTGCCAGCAGAAAATTAGTTGTACAGATCTGCTCACAACATTTCCGTAAAGAAAATCCCCTCGCATTTAAATCACAACAAAGACCAAAATCATCTAACCATGTAGTATAAACATAAATAACAATAAACGCCAAATCCCACAAGATAGACAACGCGAGAAGATTAAATTCTGATATCAATTACTACTAGCACTTGCACCAGAGGGGGTGCAAGGGTTACGCCGATAGATAAATATATAGAAGTAAACATGAAAAGTGTAGTTTAAAATATATACAATATTATTAACAACATGACCTCAATAATATTGTAAACAACAATTCTACAATACCCTAAAAGAAGATTTGCTAAATTTTGGGCTAAATTTATGGAATGCAATATTGAATTTGTGCTTGCCTAAAATCTATTACGCTCTTTGTTGAGGCCATGCCAAATATAAGAGCATTCCTTCCAATGTCATGTTCGGTTATTTTCTTTTCTGTTTGATTTGATTCAATTCTTGGATTGAAATGGGAGAGAGGAAACGTAGGCACTGTTGCAATGAAGAAAAAAGTGAATCAGAAGACTCTTCTCTCTACAAACGATTTTTTTGGCTTTCCCTTGAAGCAAAGAAGTGTATGCACATTCTGGAAGATGCAAAGGAAGAGTAGATGTGATGAAGAGTCTCAAGGAAGAGATCATTGACTCCTGAACATGTGACATTGTGAAAATCTTTGCAGAGAACCAACGTTTGTTCTTGGACAACTTTATTAGCATTTGTTCGATGACATATTTGGAGATCAAAAATTAAATGAAAATTTTGTAGCTATTTCAACTGTGATGATTTTGTATTTGATGGGTCCATGTGCTAGTATGGAATGATCTGGCACAATTTTTTTCCCTATCCTTTTTTTTTTCTATACAGTCAAAGAAAATGTTAGCAGATTCACATGATAAATGCAAAGCTAGCTTAATTAAAAAAGTTAAAGTTGCATAAAAAGTGAAAGTTATGAATTACTTATATCAATTTATCAAATTCCAAGATAGGTTATATAATGGTAGCCAAGGAATGGCATGTGCCTCTCAGGTTGAAATTCTCTTGGTGATGCTAGGGGAGTTGCCTAAAGTAGAACCATAGCCATCTGAGTTTTACATTTCAGAAACTAATACAAATGGGGCCACATAGCCAACTAGGCCTAATGGCTACCTCTAAGGTTTGAACCTTTGCCTCTCTGGAGTAATTGCTCCAACCTACCACTTCGCCAAACCTCAATAGAATCTACTAAATATTCCAAACATCAAATGAAGTTGAATTTAGTCTTATATATCCAGAAACAAAATATTATGTATCACCAAATTAACATAATACACAAGATAAAATGGGCATATTAGTTATCTAAGCAGTAGTTTTTGTAAAGATCTCTGTAGCAGCTCACATTTATAGTATTGCTTATTTTCACTAATTCAAAGAAGATATTTATATTATGAAAAATAAATAGAAATTCTAGGAGTGATATGCATCAAGCTGTAAAACTTAAGTCCTTGTGACAGCCATCTAATTTGAGCTAATATAACAAACAAAATTACAAGCCTAAAGAGGTACCTGGTATTGCTTTACACCTCTGAGCTTTATATTTATGCAACCTAAATATGCATTAAGCAAACACAGGCAGACGTTCATGTTTTGAATCCCCTGTTTTGAACAAACAACAAAAGCATCACAACGCTAAATTGCCTACTATTTAGAACTACAAAAGTGAAAAAAATAAGAAGTGTGTGGCTCTACCATCTAAAAGATAATAATCGATTATCTTTTTTTTAATTTTTTCCCCTAAATAATTAGCAATTGAAAGTACTTGAAAGTGAAGATTCACTTCAATTCATATGAAACAATATTTTCTATTGAATAATTCTCTAATTTTATATAGAATGGTCCTGATTGTCAAATGTACACTTCCATTCTTCATTATTTTTATTTAGTATTTATGATGCAGAATTGTTTATTTTAGCTCATGTCCAACTATATATGGTTTTTCCCTAATGCATCTTCTCTCTACACATTATGCGGTGGCACCTTTTCCTGTAACCATGGTCTCTCTTTTAGATGGTTTCTATTTAGACCCTGCAACTCAACAAAAATCCACACGTTAGGTTTATGATAAATTGGGCCCAATGGATCAAATCTCTTATTAATCAATGCATGAAAAGTAGCTCAAATGTAGCAAAGGAAACCCAAACACAAGTTGTACATGGAGAAGGAAAGAAGTAATGAAGCAGAAAATAAAAGAAGAAAAAGTACTTGAATAAAATGAAATGGTAAGTTGTGGCAAAGGTGCTTTTGAATTTGGAGGTGGTAAGTAGATATGCTGCTCCAGCTGACAAAGGATCTCTTCCTAGGCTTTGGTTTTGATTGTTCATAAGCCTAACACCGCAAGAGTGGGTTTGAGTAAGAAGTCGTTTGGTTATATATATACTCACAAGAATGACTGTGTGAAAAACTTGTAAATTGGAGTTTATCTTAGTATTCCTCTTGTTTTTTACTTTGACAATTTAATTTAAAAACTTCAACCTTATATTAAATATCTATTTGAAAATTTAAAATATTAATTGACTATAAGAGGACAATAAGTATGGAGGTTATTATTAAACAATTTGAGTATAAATAGTTTAATTATAATTAATTATGTGTAGATGATGTTTACAAAGATGAAGCATTTCGGTCTCTCTATAGGTCATTTATCTTCATGCTAATCTGACTCAAGGATGCTTAACCATAACGTTTTACCTAAGATTAGGTCAATTTAGTGTTACTATCCTAGTAAGTGTTGTATGACTCAAATGTCATTTCTATTATTTTGTATGAAGATAATAATATCATATTCAAAAAAATATGGGTGAAAAAAATCACACCCTACAGTCCATGCAAAGAAAATTCTTAACCAACATATCCAAAAAGAATAATTGACATAAGTGACTTGAGGACTCCATTAATTTCTACCAAAACATGGTCAATTTTTCTTAGGTTAAGAGGCCCCGAGCTTTTGATTTTGGTGGAGCCTGGTAAGAATATAATTGGGTTTTTTGGTAAGAGTGAAAAAAATGCCCATCACCCACATTATTTGTATTGTTTATTGATTTCCCATTGACTAGAAAGGACTTGAGTTGATGTGGGTGCTCTTATTGATATTTTGGAGGACTAAATTGTCCAAAACCCTATTTTCAAGCTACATAATATGTGCTTAGGAATTGGTTAGCCACTTAGATATTTGTGGTTGTCAATGTGGACAGTGTATAGGGGCATATTGTATTGAAATTGTTGGACTGCTCTACCTCAGAAATTTTGTGCCCTGTACCATTGGGAATGTGAATTGTTTTGAATGTGTTTAATCCATACCAGTAAGGCTTTGAGCTATTAACTATTTTTCTAAAGTAAAGTCTATAGTGTCTGTGTTTCCAAAAGAATGACTTCATTGCCAGCCAGAAACATAATTTCTTGAGCCTGCAAATAACGTCCACATTTGCTTACATTATATAAGTACAAGAACTATCATTTTGTTAAAATGAAAATAAACATATGACAAAATATACAAATTAAATAAGGCTAATTTCTACCTCATCTAGTTACATGATATCTTTTTTGGTACATAATCTCCAAAAATAGAACTTTAGAAGATGGGAAAAACAATTGTATTGTATACTCTGCTAACCCTATATCCTTTCTTTGACAGTCTCTTACTGTTACAATTAGCGATACTCAATAGCATTTGGATCCACTTTACAATCTACATATAATGAAAAATACATATGTCAAAAACTAAACAAATCTTTTTTATAAGAATGTCATCATTTATCGGCCTAGCATAGAATTTTGTCAGTTGTGCGCCTATTGGATTTTCAAGAACACTAGGAGCACACCTAAAAATAAATAAAAATCCAAAATTATTTAATCAACAATAAAAACTCAATATGTGTGAAATTATAAAATTAAAGTCAAGATATATATAGGTGTCAAATGGTTCACCCTAGGATCTGCAAAGTTGACATCAAAGAAGATTAAATTACCTTGGGATTGAGGTGCTAGCACAGGCTCCAAGAATAGTCATGAAAGAATGTAGTTCTGTTAATGGAATTCCTTGAAATTGCTTTACCATGAGAGAAATGGGGATGTTGCTTGATGCCCATTGAAGAATGTAGAATTCATGAATTAGAGATAGCAATACAATAGTTTGAACAAGTAAACATTTGGCCCTCCTAAAATTTATAACCTCAAGTAGCCTGATCAACCATTGCTTGACCTGAACACATAACGTAAGACCTTCTGAAAGGTCAACTCGAGGACTCGTTATGTCCAAAATGATATTTTCTAGACTCTATAGCACTCCATGCAGTAGATAAATATTAAAGATTGAAGATCTGTAAGGGTTGCAAATAAAGTCAAAAGTTAAAACCCTAAATGGTGTTTACTTAGGAATAATAATATATAGCCTAGCCAACATGAAAGATCTTGCCATGATGCAAGTTATAGATCTAACATAAATATGTAGCTCATAAGCCACGTTACCAAATGGCTAACTGTGAATAGAAGGCAGAATGATCAAATTTGCTCATGAAACAATGAAAGATCTAATCGTTGTCTAAGTATAGAGAATATTATTTTTTATGAACTCACTCATGGCATGTGTGCAAACTTCAACATGACATATTTAAATATTTCTTCCCAGCAAATATTGACTGAGATGCATCCAAGGAGGTCATGGGAAAGAAGAGTAGTTGACAGACTTTGTAGACCGGTTGTGGACACCAAATTTCCTACCTGGCTTGGATTGCAAGTGTTGACCCTGTGTGAATTTTCTTTCCTTTCCAAAGCATATGCATTGTTGTTCTTGGGTTTGAAGGAGAGAGACAAAGGAGCATAGAAATTGAAATAGAGAGAAGAAATAATAGTAATAAAACACAGAGATGAACAAAACAAAATGAATCCATAATAAGTATAACAAAAAAATTCCAAGATATACTCTAAATTGTATCACCACTAATTACAATGATTACATCCATATATCAATAATTCCAATGAGCTTGTGATACATTTGAATCCAATAATATATCCACTAAAAAGTAAAATCAAAAGACATCATGTATCAAATACCCCCACATTTGAAATAGTGATCCAATATCCAAATATACAAATGTACAACACTCCACTATAGTATTGTTAAGAATTGTAAAAATTTCCAATGCTCCTCTTGTATATAGGGAAGATGATATGACCCTACACATTGAAGGAACTCTATCCTCCACAACCTTCAACTTGGCTTGAAGCAAGTGAATAATTAACCTAATGGTTGGGAAGCAATATGTAATAACATTTACCTTTCTTAGTTCATTATATGTTCATATTCCAAACATATATATCTATAATCATGAAGTAACAACTAAGCTAACCAATATTCATGACACTTTACAAAACCAATCAATGCATCTTAAAATATTATAACCAATCATACAAATTTACATAATACCTCACAATACATATCTAAAATAACTCACAGAACATATGACAACACATAAGATATGATAAAATAAAATAAATAACTCTATATATCCCAAGATTGTGCCATACTTTCAAATGAATGATAATCACATCTTATACCAAGAGAGTATCCAGCAATTATCTTAACCACGGTTGGAATTTGTGACATCATTTGTGAACCCAACTTAATTAAAATGGATGGGTGTTTTGAGAGTCAAGGAGGCAAATTGATAATGACATAGTTCAAAGATGCTTGATAGAGGTCTACAATAAGGGTGTTGCATAGTGGGGTATGTACAAGTCAAGAGATGGGGTGGTATGGCTACAATGATAGGGTTCCATTAGTTAAAATAATTTTCTTGCATTAAATTCATAAAAATGTATTTAGAGAACACATAAGTCCATTTGATCAGGCATTACTGGGAATTGAGATTGACTGAGCAAATCAAAAGTATATATGTAATTCAATTGCTCAAGATTTAACTGGGAAACTAAAAACTACTGATAAAAACATAGAAATATGGAAATATGCTGTTTTTGTTATTTCAAGCCAAATAAAGAGGAAAAAATAAACTCTATTTTCTTTTTGGCACACCCCAAAACAATTTTTGTTTTTTGCTTTTTAAAACCAAAGAATTGCATCTTGATTATAAAATCCTTGAACATTAGCTATAATTTCTAATTTCTTTATTTTTTAGGGAGATAAAACAACAAATATTCAATCTACACATACTTGGAGGCCTAAAAATTGCAATATTAAACATACAGATGTTAGTACAGGCCTTGTTAATGTGCCTTTTATCATTGAAACCTTGGCCTTGTTAATGTGCCTTTTATCATTGAAACCCTACTCAATTAGGTAGATGATACAAACTCAATCGATGAATTATTAAATACAACAAACCCAATTGATTAACATTACCGGTAGCTTCATTTGAATTTCAATATAACACTGTGACGAAAAGGCACAAGTCATTTTGGGTTTTAGGTGCCAAAGGGAAATGCTAAAAAGATAATACTAAAAGAAAATATATCTTTCCACTAAGTTTCAAGAAGAGCTTCCTCTCTTGAATATTTAGAGACATGTAGCATGAGGAGCAAATTTTCCCTATCGTTTAAGCGTTGAATAAGTCCAAGGAAGATCAGCATGGCATGAGATCAGCAGGTTGGTTACAAAAGAAATGACCAATATTGAAGGAAACTGGAATGTTGCAGGGTGAGAGTAAAGACATTGCAAGTTGCACAAAGGATATAGAAGTTCCAGGAATTGATAACAACTCATTTCCACATGCTCAAATAACTCTAGAATAAGAAGGTCTACGTGGGGTGTATTCTACAATCTTCTACGAATGATGTGTCTTAAGAAGTTTTTGGCAAAATAAATGTAAATCTGTGCAAGTCCATGTTGAAAACCTGGAACCAGCATTGGTCTTATGAAGCTTAGAATAGATCTCAATAGAAAATATTGTCATTTAAAGTGTTTGCTCTACAAGAGATCCAACGATGCATGCTTGGAAGTTCATGATTGATCCAGTCTTATTGTGATTATGTTTATGTGAAAAAAGGGAAGAGGGATAATAGGTATGTAGGTTCCAATCCTAAAAGAGTTTCATTTTGTGGAGAAATGAGAGCATAAGAACTAAATGAACAAAAAAATGAGTAACATGGTCTTTTGTGACAACAGTTGATAGAAAGCATAAGAAGGCATAGTTTGAGTAACCAAACCTACCAATAAGAGTGCCCAAGTCTATTTTGGGTAAGTTTTGGTTGGCTGGAATAGTTTAGAAAGAGGTAAGAAAGACTATGATGAAACTATGAAGAGGGAAATTAAAGGAAAGAAGACAAAAGGACAATATCTATTTGATGAGGACAAGATCTCTTAATAAAGAAAATAATGAGATGAACAAGATAGGGATAGCACGAGATAATCAAGAAGTCAAGAATAGTTAATGAGAAAGTTCCAATGATGCTTCATGAAGGATATTCAAGCTCAATAAGACATAGACAGTGGATAGAGGGCAGGTTAAGTGTATGTATGGCAAGTGTTTTTTGAAGATGTAAATGACAATGAGTTGAGATATCAATGACAATTTATATGAGAACCAATGACAATGAAGGTGAATAACAAACATGTGTGAGAGTTATGAGGTCACAACATTTTCAAAGTTCTTTATGGATAGTATCATGAGTTTATAAATTTGATTGAAGGCAGTGTATCTTTAGGTTGAAAGGTTGTGATTGACATTCTCTTGTTTTGAAGTCTTCAAAGTTTTGTTCACTTGTCATAAAATCCTATTTATCTCCTTCCAAAATGTTTTGAGGCTTGTTTGTTAATCCAAGACTCTCAAGCTCTTTTGAAGTTGCATGAGACTACTTTGTGGCCCAGCCAACACACAGAGAATAACACATGACAACCCTCATATTCCTACTTTCAAAATCCATTGATGATAGTGTGAAAAAAAAATCACAGTATAAGTGTTTGAGAGCACATGCCAAGTGTTAAGGTTGCAAACACAGTAAAAAGAGGTATGACATTCATGATTTTATAATAGTCAACAATGCCAAACAGGGTATCACATTGACTAGATAAGGTGCAGTTCCTAGACACTCTGTTATGAAGGAAGATGAAATTGTTAGCCATATTAACCATTGAAAGAATTGCATTATGAAATTGTGTTCATGCTACTCTAAAGAGTCAGGATAGTATTGATAAAAAATTGCAAGCCATTTTTAGGTTTTAGGTGCGCATGGACGATGTGTTGCAAATTCTAGTTATATGTTGCCGATTAAACAATTAATAATAAGTGCTAAATAATGGAATGAAATAAACTTAGACAAATCTAAATTTTTCATTAAAAAATTATCTTATTTTGAAATATGTGCATATAGATTTAAAACATAAAGCAATGTAAATGAAAAAGAAGTTGTCATCAAATTGACAAAAACATTGCAAATGGAAATAGGATGTTCTATCTAGTTGGAAAATCATATTTTATCCGGGATTTTGACATGATAAGTGAGATTTTGGAGGCTTGCACGATATTTTGGAGGCTTTACCATTAAATGGCAGCTAGTTTATCATTAAACGGCAGCCTAAAACTTGTTTTCCTCGACAACCTCGAAATAAGCATACCATTTGCAAAATATTTTAGTAACTATTTGAAAAGTAAACTGAAACAAAAAGTTACAATGGCAACTAAAATCAGACGTGATGTAATAGAAGAATGTGGACGAACATCTTATTAATAACTACCTCGGCTGGTAATTGGTCTAGTATGATACTTAAACTTGTATAAGAACTTCAGAATAATTTACTAATATTTTGCACAGTCCTTTGAGTCTTTTTCAGTGGCTAGGAGAAGGGGTAATTTTACTCTCAGAGGATTTTCATGGTTAGAAAGCCCTTTTCAAATAAAGATAACACTCACCGTTTGAATCCCTCTGCGTGGTATATAATGGTTGTCCTACACTGAAGTTACCGAGAAGTTGATAGGACCGTGCAAAGCCATCCATTGTCAAACGATAATCATCAGTGCCTACCAGATTTGCAAATTTGTTAAGCATTATTGAAAAACTAAACAGGGGAAAGGCCAAAAGGGGAGAGGGAAACACAGTTTTCCAGTAGAGAGAGATATTTAAGAATACACTGATTTTATAAAAATCGAGTCAACCTGAAACTTACATGCTGCATGCTCCATTTGTGTGCCATAAATGAATTCAAGGACAGTTGAAATGTCCTGCTCAAACTGGTGAAATAGCCCACTTTTAAATTTTAGCTTCTGTAGCTTATTAAGACCTTCTAGCTCAAGCATTGCTCCATGAGAGAAAATTTCTCAGAAGTCAAGTCACATTAAAACTGAAGGCTAGGACTCCATGATCATGAAGAAAATTCAAATGGAAGATGATTGACTGCAGAAGGAGGCTAAAAACTCAATAAAGATTTTTTAACTCCCATAGTTCTCCAGGAGATTAAGGACAAATTCAAGAGAACTTGGTGATTCTGCTGGTTCAATTCTAAGGAATACCCAAGAATACACTAACATGCAAGCTGCCACAATGCCCTTCATGTTGTTTTAACTTGTGAGCTACAATATATATTGATCAATCTTATCCCTTTGCTCCGCTCCCTCTTTTCAAAGGTAGCATTTACCTCTCAGTTCTAGCAGGGGAAAAGGAACTTTAGCTTTCTGAAAACCCCATTAGAGGAAACATCTCAACATGACTACAATCCTATTGCAACAACATGAGAGCGGAACCACCACCATCATGGAAGGAAACATGGTTCTTTCCCAAGAGGGTAGAAGATGGGGAAGAGTAATTGGTAGTACCTGATTAAAGAGATGGTAGAATCCAACACAACTCTGCAGGATAGCATGAAGCAGAGTGCG
This sequence comes from Sequoia sempervirens, assembly GCA_007258455.2. Taxonomy (NCBI): domain Eukaryota; kingdom Viridiplantae; phylum Streptophyta; class Pinopsida; order Cupressales; family Cupressaceae; genus Sequoia; species Sequoia sempervirens. The sequence continues at coordinate 31,129 of VDFB02323875.1, forward strand.
TTGTGGTTCTTCAGCGTGGTTCCACAGTCTCTCGAAAACATCATGACATCTGTAATATTCTCTGCCATTGAACAGAAACACACCCACTTCAAAATTAGCCCTCACTATTTGCAGCTACTTCCTCCTTATCCCAGCGATATGCAAGGCACATTAAATTATCGTTTCTCTTGCAATTACCCTTCCCATTAGTCCTAATATACACCATGACTATACTAATAATACCCATGCTTGAACGTTTAAACCTACTGATATGTGAAGAGCAAGGGTAGAGCTTGATGTAAAGAGAAGTCACTGCATCTCTGTAATCGAGATATCCTTGTGTTGCAGCATCCATACATAGCCATTGGTGACCTAAACGCACGACATATCAAATGCTTAAGGCAATTCAATTTGATAGAACATTTTTTTCAAATTCTTTCGTTCGACGATCTAGGAATGTAGTAGCAACGCCACTCCTGGGTAATGCAGACCAGTGGCATACAATGCAAAGCAATCAAAAAATAAATTTGGGGGCAACCTACAGCCAGCTACACAATGCAAATCACCCTCATAAACCTGGCTGTAGATCAACCAACGAACTTGCAATGATTGAAACAACAACTGATATAAATTTTCCTCTCAGGAATCACGGAGGCGAAGCAGCGCCAGAAACCTGCAATGAAACCCCAGCACCATGCCTTGTTTGATGCAAAAGGTAGCAATGTTAAGATGAATATTAAAATCATACTCTGTTCAAATTTTAATATGGGCACCAATGTTGCAATAAAATCACTCTGTTCTGATAACATTGGCATAGAAAAGGCAAAAAATTTGAACCGCATGCACAAAAAGCTGAACTGATAACATTGGCATAGAAATGTCAAAGGATCTCGTTGCTAAACTACAATGAAAGATGAAAATTACCGTGCACTGTTTAGATTGATGTTACTGATATGTGCTCTGTTGTCTGCTTAGATTCCTTTTCCTGATATGTCTGTGCTTCCAGTAGTAGTCTCAATCAAAGTCATGTTCATTCTTCTTGTAGGGAAATGCAGCGGTGGCTTAGTAGATATTTGCCAACATCAATAAATGCAAAGGATGGAAATTGATGGCGTTTGATATGGTGGTAGGTTTTTTTGACCAGGTGGAGGTTGATATTTGTAGTTTCGATGACATGTGAAATCTGAAAGTACGTAATAGCTAGAAAACAAAACACTCACTTTTAATTCTGTTGTATGTGAAAATCTGGCGGAGGAGATTATGCATATAAATTATCATTTTAGTTTGTCCTACAGCAGAGAGTTGGAAGCATAATTGAGATAGGATTGAACTGGAGAAATGAATTCTCACTTGCATGAGCAAATGAAATCATGAACCCCATTTTGGCATCGACACTTTCCGTCAGCAGCTAGTGCTACCACCACATCTTGATCCACTGCATCACCAGTCGATACACCTTACTCCACTGTAGACACTCAATGCAAAGCAACACGAACATAACTGTTGTAACTACCGCATGACCACCAACACACCTCTTTTTGTTTTAGAATGCTCGGTCTTGTGCATTGAACACACTCAGGCTGTCCAGCCACCGGGCTACCATTGGTGCCAATGCCAAAAAATTGATCGCAACCATCAGGCAATACAGGGCGTCAAGCCCCAAATCCTAAAATGAATTCAGAACCCCTCCGACGTACATCATTACAAAGAGCACGCAGTCTGATTTGTTGGCCCCAAGTCCTGTTTGTTCATCTGGTTGATCCCCAAAGCCATGGACTGTGTGCACTTGTTGCAGTTGTATACACCGCTCTACCACCCATTGCATTTCCTCCTCATGCCCTTGGTCTCCACCGCCCCTTCAAATGCCTTCAGGTTGTTGATTCCATTGCAGGACTCCGAACTGGTGACCAAGTCCTCTGCTTTCTGACCTCCTAAAGAAAAATATTGGTTGCCAATTAATGGTCATCGACTTAAAAACAGATTTGATTTGGAACTCCAATTCCATTTGACTTGATCGCTCTCTGTAAACCACCACAGTTTAACGACAATCTAATAATAGTTTGACGGCGTGAGACAGGTTTCAGGCTGAAACCTCACACCATATATAGCCTATCGGCTAATAAAACAGAATAACAAGAAAAGATTTAAACAATACAATTGTAGTTATCAGAATTCTCTTCCTTATTTTCCCTTTCTCTTTTACTGCTATTTTTCATTTACACATCCTTTCAAAAAACATGTATACAAAGTCAAGGTCTGTTTAAGCCAAATTTGATCGGAAAAATCAATTGGACATTATTTTCTTTTTTGAATTACCAGGCGTGTCAGGTTTCCTTAATCAAATAGCTCCTCCCTGGTAATCGAACTGCTGCAGGCATTTATGGTCATAGTTTCTGCTTTGTTCTTTGGAGTAAATGTTCTGTAGATGTTTCAAATCCCCTGAAGTCTTTCGCAAATTTTGATTAGTCCGAGAGATTTCGTAGAATCAATATTAACCAACTAATGATTTGGGAGTGCTGTCGGCTAGAGAAGTTGCGTGGATTCTAATGCGGGTTCTGTTGGTTATGGCTTTTCGATCCGGGTTACGTGGTGGCATCTCAGGCATTCAAGAATTCAGGATTTCTCAAATGGGTAGGCATAAGCAAACACCCGATCATTGGATGGCCACGGATTCGTTTACTTAATCAAGACAGTGTTTATCGTGCCTTCGACGTCTTAACTTTTGAGGCCCAAAGAGTAGAAACCTGGCAATGGGAATCTGGCTGCGCTCTTTTCATTCTATCTTGCTAAATGGCATCATCGCGAGATCCTAAGTCGATTCATTTCGGGTGCCATAGCCTGTGCTTCAGGTAATCCTTCAATCCGGTTTCATCGTACCTCTGAGCGGATATCACTCGCAATGGACTCGAAAATTTTATTTATCGTGATTTTAGTGCATTCTTTGATGCTTGGAGGTACGGCATGTTGTAAAAGTGCATTTCAGTTGCGATAGCCTAATAGGTGTGAAATTTCTTTCAAAATCCAATTCTGAATGCCACTAGAGACACATCGAGCCCAAATAGAGCAAACCCAAATCATCTGGTTGGGAACTTGAAACCTGGTGGGAAATCATGTGAATTCGGGGAAAATGAAAGTTGGACTCCGACTGAAATAGTCAGAATTGGGCCATCGAGATCTGGACAAGAAGATTTTCCATGACAGTAATTTGGATAAGAAATAAAACTAGGAAACAAATAGGGCAGTTCAAAATTGCCCTTTGGCCTGGGATGCTTCTGCATTGGACAACCTGGGTAACTGAAACTGTGATCCTCCCTGCTTATGCCCCCTGTCAACAGGTTCGCATTCTTCCATTAGTCACCTGTGGTGATTGAGAGAGAAGAATTATCACCAGGGAGCAATTAGACAAGTCTCGACTCCTGATAGGTCCTAGATGTAAACATCATCTGTTTGTTGAGCTAGAGGACCTTCATAAAAACCATATGCCTAGATCTTCTTCAAACTTCAGAAATAAAAAACCCCTAACCTCTTTATATGTAAATGTATTAAGATTAGCAATCACACCTTAGTGTGCAATGGGTACGCTGAAGAAGTGTGCAAGGTCAATTAAGATAAATTTGGTCTATTTTTTGCATATATTTATGCAGTACAGGAAGTCAATTGGTAGGCCATTTAGCAAATGATGTTTGTGCAATAAAGGTCTCAATGGAGAAATGATAGCTTCAAATAAACTATGCATCCACTTATAGGGATTCAAACATGATTGAAATAAAACCTCTAAATCAGGAAGATAATCGGGCTCCATTACCAACATACTCGTTATGTTTGCAATACGGAGAGAGGGAGAGAGAGAGGGAGAGGTAGGGATAGAAAGAGGGAGAGAGAGGGGATTAGAGTGAGAGAGAGAGGGGTAAGGAGATAAAGATAGAGAGGAAGATAGAGATTGAGATAGAGATAGAGATGGATATGGAGAGGAGAGGAGAGGAGAGGGAGAGATAAAGAGAGAGGAGAAGGATAGATAGAGAAGGAAGATATAAATATATAGAGAGGGATAGAGAGGGAGATAGATGGATGGATAGAAAGAGGGAGACATGTCTAGAGATAAAGGGGGAGAGAGGAACATAGAGGTAGAGATGAAGATAGAGCAAGAGAGGAAGAGGAAGACAAATAGATGGAGAGATATAGGTAGAGGGAGAGATAAATACAAATAGAGATAGGGAGATAGAGAGGATGAGATAGAGAGATAGAGAGATATAGATGGTGAGATAGAGTGATAGAGAGATAAAGATATAAGGAGATATAAAGAGGGGAGGAGAGAGAGAGAGAGACAAAGAGATAGACAAATAGAGAGAATTAGAGATAGGTAGATAGAGATGGAGAGGGAGAGAGAAATAAGGGGAGATAGAGAAAGGGGGAAAGAAGTAGGGGGAGATAGAGATGTATGGGAAGAGAAAGGGAGAGAGAGGTAGAGATAGAGAGATAGATAGGGGGATAGGAAGGGGGTGAGGGAGAGAGAGATGGGGGAGCGATAGAGAGAGAGGGAGAAAGATTGGTAGAGGAGAGATAGAGAAGAGGGGGAAAGAGGGAGAGAGATAGGTTGAAGAGGAAGAGAGAGAAGAGGGGGAGAGAGATAAGTAGAGGAGGGAGAAAAAGAAGAGGGGGGAGAGAGGGAGAGCAATATGTAGAGAGGGAGAGAGAAGAAGAATGGGGAGAGAGGGAGAGATAAATCTATATATATATATATATAGAGGGAGAGGGATAAACATAGAAAGGAGGTGATATAGAGAGATAGAGGGGGAGAGTGAAAGAGATAGAGAGACAGTGATAGAGGTAGAGAAAGATATGGATAGAAAGAGATAGAGAGAGGAGTGAGAGGGAGATAAAGAGAGAAATAGAGATAGAGATATAGAGTAGAAGAGATGAAGGGAGAGATGAAATGAATGAGAGAGAGAGGGGGGAGAGGGATAGATAGCTCAATAGATAGAGAGGAGAAGAGGGAACTACATAGATAGTGGGAGATATACAGAGATAGAGAGTGATAGGGAGAGATATATCAATCACCCTCCCTGTATCTCTATCTATTCATCTTTCTCTTTATCTCTTTATCCCTTTATCTCTCTACCTCTCTATCTCTTTGCCTCCCTCTCTATTTGTATGTTTCTCATTATCTCCCTATATATATATATCTTTTCTTGCCTCTTTTTATCTTTATCTCCCTATCTCTTTATGTTACTTTATCTCTATCTATGTCTCTCTCCTCTTCTCTCTTCCTCTTTTCCGAAGTTATCTATTTTTCTCTATCTCCCTCATTATCTCTATAACTCTTTCTATGCCCCTCTTTATTCATCTAAATCTCTACCTATCTCTCTCTCTTTCTCTCTATATCTCTGTCTCCCTCTTGATCTCTCTATTTCTATTTATCTCTCTTTCTCTCTTTCTCTCTATCTCTATCTTTGTTTCTCTCTTCTCTCTTTTTTTTCTCCCTATCCCTCTTTTTATCCCTTTATTTCTATTTTTGTTCCTCTCTTTATCTATATCTTTGTCTCTTTCTCCTCCTTTGTCTCATTTTGCTCCCTCTCTTTAGCTCTCTTTCTCTTTTTTCTCTCTCCACCTATCTATATCTTATCTCTATCTCCCTCTCCCTTTTCTCTTCTTTCTCTTTCTTTCTCTCTCTATATGTTTGTCTCCTTATGTGTGCAATGGGTACATTGAAGAGGTCTTAAAGGTGAATTATCATATCCTTAATCAAATGACATGCTACCATGAGCATAACTCCTTGAGGACACATGTCATCCTTGGATTGTTGACATGAAACAACCAATCAAAAGTTACTGTCTTTTCTCTCTTTTCCTTTGTATCTCTTATATTTCTCTCTCATGCTCTATCTCTCTTTGTTTATTCCTCTCTCTCTCTCTCTCGATATCCATCTATCTAAATTTGTCTCTTTCTCTCATTCTCTATCTTTTGAGTTTCTCTCTTTATTAATTGATAGGCTACATATAGTGTGAGATTTGAGCCTGAAACAAGTCTCACACCTGCAAACCGCTATTGAGTCGTTGGAAAACAAGTTTCCGTTGCCATTTAAGGATAAACCAGTTGTAGTTTAATGGTAAAATCCTCTAAAATATTAGGTAAAAGCCTCCAAAATCTCACTTATCACATAGAAGTCAGATAAATATTGTTTTGACAACTGGATGGGAACATTCTATTTCCATTTATAGTATTTTTTGTCAATTTGATGGCAACTTTCTTTTTTCATTTGCATTGGTTTATGTTTTAAATTTGTATGCAAATATTTCATAATCGGATAATACTTAATTTCTTTAAAGAAAAAATCTAGATTTGTCTAAATTTATTTCATTCCATTATTTAACACTTATTATTAATTGTTTAATCTAGCCACACACAACTAGAATTTGCAGCGCATCCATGCACACACACATACTCTTTAACATATTAATATACATATAGTTTTCTATCGGCATAATCCTTGAACCTCCTTTAAGTGCAAGTGCTAGTATATATATTTCTCTCCATAGAATTGCCTCCCCATCTATCTCTCTTTCTTTTTCCTAATCTCTCCAAAGATCAATTAAACTATCATATTTTTTTATATATTAATTTAATTTGTTCTATATAAAAATATATTAATTATTAATTATAATAATTTTTATTATAGAATATAATATATAATAATAAGAATATAACTTATATATAGTATTATATATAATAATAAATATAATTATATTATATATAATTTATATAATATATTAATTATATTTTGTATTATATCAAATTATAATTATAATAATTATATATATGTATTTGATAGTTTTGTTGAAGAATATAATATATAATAATAAGTAGTATAATTATATTATTTATAATTTATCTTTTATTATATAATATACATAATATATTAATTATGCTAATTTATACTTAACTACGTAGAGTAAAGGATGCCATAATGTTAAAACCTAAATGTGCTCAAGAAGTTGCTAAACTCTGAAGGGTGATTGAGTAGGCCGGTACAAAAAGTTGCAGGAACGGTAATCTGGTTTTGGCATGAGTTGCAGCAGTGTCTAGCTTCCAAAAATAGAAAGTGTTCATGTTATGAAAAGATGTGTTTTGGGTGCGAGGAGAAATCTCAAACCTAGATATATGAAATGTGGGAAAATTGGAAATTTCTTTGTTATCTATGCTGGATCCAATGTGTTCACAAGTCTAAGGAAGGCCTACGAACAAATTAGGCATTTATTAAAAGAATAGAAAAATGATAGACAACAACATAAATATAATTTGTCCCTCTAGTTCTCAATTTGGTGGAACCTGTATCACAATGAGAAGCTCCTTGCAATAATACAAGGGTGCTATGCAAAAGTTTGGTACAAGAAAGGTATCAAATGCTTTAAGGATATATTACACAATTTCCATTTATAAGATTAGGCTTCTCTTAACATGGGATTTGGCCTACCACCTTCACCACTGGAGAATTTATTATGTTTTTAGAGAAGCATTTAAAATTGTTCACTGCTTTGTACCCAACAGTGATAACATTGACATGGTTGAATGGAGTGATGGTTCTGAATTAGATAAAATAAAACCCAAGCTTGTATACAAATTATTAGTGAACACTGAGGACATTTTCAAACATCTAAATAGGGGAGAGGACCCAGTAGTTGTGCACCCTAACTTCGCGCTTCTAATTATCCTACGTGAAAATTTCAAATCACTCCCAATTTTTTACAACTTACTTGGCAAGTCCCTTGCTTATAACTAAGGTTTCAAGGCCACATCATCAAATATGATGCCACATCAGCATTCTTTTTGTCAAGGTGTCCAAAAAGGCCCAAAAAAAAGTGAGATCAATATCTGTGCATTCATAGCATGTTTTATTGAGCACTGATGTGGAATCACATGATTGGCTGCTTTTTCGATCAAAGGAATACATTTTGTTTAATTATGGGTAGTCATCATCAACACTAACAAATTTCAAGTCACAACTATTGGTTCAATATTGATAAAAATATTGGGCATTATATAAACAACTACTATCACAACTATTGAAACATGCTCAAGTACTGGGTCCTCTCCCCTAAGTGCTGAAATTTAGAAATAAAGAATAAAAAGTGGCTTAGTACGTTTAAATGGTTGTGGAATGAAATTATTGAACCTAAGAAACCTTGTTTCAAATGGTTGCCAATATTACATAAACTTCCAGGAATTTCATCTTTTCATAGCATGAAAATCTATGAAATTTGTAGAAAGCTTGAAATTGTCATTTTCTTTGAATGTCTCTTTGCTAAAGAAATTTAGCATATGTTCTATGTAGAGCTGAGAGAGTGGGAGGACTTAGATAAGATAAAGTGGTAGGGAATTCTGATGGGATTTATTGAAAGGTTAGACAAAACATTATTATTTTTGGTTATTGTTATTTATTGAAATTTTGTGGTTTATATGGAAAGTTAGAAATGAGGAATGGTTTCAAGGCAAAAAGAGGGCACTTATTGAGTTTGTTAGAAGATTCATTTTTTTCAATATTTCAGTGTAGTTTACAGTGACAATGGAGATATCCAAAAGCAAATTCGTCAAGCTGCTGAAGAATGAAAAAGTAGAGGTCAACAAAGAAGAAATTAAATATGCAAGGCACTGGCCATTTAACAAGGAAGATAACATCCAATTCCTAAGGAACTACCTAGGTTTCCAGAGGAAGCACAACAAGAAATACATAAAGGAAACAATGAAAAAGATTTGGGATTCCAAAAAGTACCAAGGTTCTTTGTAAATCAGGGAGAAGACCTCACAAAGGAGGTGGTAAGATCCAATGAAGACATGCCAAAAATTGAACCACCAATTGGGTAGAATGATATGGATCAATATAGTGAAAGCATCAATTTTTGAGAACTTTGTGGTGAAAAACAATTTTTGGAAAAATTGGAGAAACAATTATATACTCTACTATTTGTAATTCTCCAAGTCGTGATTGAAAAAAAATGTAATTATGATGTAATATTTTTTGGTAAACTATCATCAATACAAAAAAAACGTGGGACAAGGACAGGAGGTGTAATTTGAATTGAAAAAGAATAATGATCAATGCATAAACAAATTAAATAGTCAACATCCAAGATAAGGAGGGAAAACCTCCAAAATGAGGCAAGCTTATAAAAAGCATGGGTCCCTGAGATTGGATCAGATTTGGGTGTGTTGTAGCCACATTGTAGGGAAATGTTCATCAAGAATTTAGAATTTGGAATCTTTGGTTAAGAAATAAAGTATTTAGAATCATAATAGTCTCATGATAAGCTTTGCTCGAACTTGAGAAATTGAAATATTGATACACATATCCAAACCCCACCAAGTTGTGTTTGCATAATGTGAACATTGAAAAGAAGGAAAAATAATCTAAGAAATTGTAACCCTTAGCCTAATTGGTGTAATGATTTTTTCATTAGTATAGCTAAATGAATAACTAATTGGAAAGCATTGCTTTTCTAGTCAAGCATTTTTAGACTTGAAAAAGATACTTTTTGTTCCACACTAGATATTGGTATATTATTTGCAAGAAATCTATAATTTTGATAGAGATACCTAAATCATTCAACCCAATATTTATGCTAAATTTTAAGAATTATTTTTGTGTTTACATTTTTGATATACTCTATTTATATTAGCTTAGAAGGTTGCATGAGGTTGAAAAACACCATGGAATATTGATAGAGAGTTAAAACATACACACTTTTTAATCCAATAAGAAGAATTAATATGAAGATGTGAAGACTTAAATTAGTGTGGAATCATTTCTTAGTTCTAGAGAAAGCTAAATATTCCAAACTTGACCAACTCTTATCATAGGACTATCTAGTTTTGACTTAAAATATTGCTAGACCTAAAAATTAAATTTCAAATAACCTAACACAATTAATCCACAAAAATACCTATTATTTCATGAACACCACAACACTCAAGAGAGCGAAAAAAGTGAAAGGATACATACTAATGAAAAACATAAAATATGAGATTAAAAATAAAAATAGAAATACAAACTAACTAAATAAATTATACACACATTAAAGAAAAGATAAACAAGAAAAACAAAGAAATACGAGGACTCCTCTATCTTGTGTGAGAAATAGTGCTCTAGATGCTATCCATTCATTACTAAAGGGTAAGTGAAAGCCCTTTAAATTTCTCAACTTGAAGATTTTACCCCCTAAAATCTTAGAAATCTAATATGCACCTAACCACAAGGGATCTAATTTGACATGTTTTCCTTTCACTTGTGAGCTCACAATGGCATTTGCACTTGGAATATTCAAAAATGTCATCCATGTAATTGATTATGTATTTCCAATTAACCCTTTGAATGTAGTATCCATGACACATTGAAAAGTGTTTTTTACATTGATTAAATAAATGCACATGCATATATATGCTAGGGTCCCACTTTGTGGGGAAAAACACTTTTACCTCTACCATTCTAACTCACTAAAACATGGTTTTACCAAAAAAAATTCATAAAGAAAAGATAACACTTGGGACCTATTTTGCCATTTGTAAGATTTCATCCACAAAATGGAGTGAATATTTATCTTTTTAGAGGCTTTATTTAAATTCTTCAAGTTGACATTACATAATTCCCTATTATTTTTCTTGACAAGTATTAGATTAGCCACCCATGTAAAATAATGGATGGGGAAGATTATTCAAGTTGAAGGGCTTTCTAGACTTCCTTGAATATCATGAGCTCTAATAATGGGTTTATGGGCCTTTGCCTTTGCCTAAATGGTTTGACACCCTCTTTAAGGGGAATGTGCTAGACATCAACCGAGGGTCATAAACTTTGAGGTCTTCAGAGTCTTGGTTGAAACATCCCTATATTCCATTAACAATGCTATTAGTGCTTCTCTCTTTTATCTGGTACATGATACATCTATATTTATCTGGTTTTTAATGTTTAAATCGAAAAGCTTCCTCAAGAAAACTAAACCTTTCAAAATCTCATTTGTCTTAAGTTTCAAAGCATGTTTTTCATCTAACCATGTTTTTCATCTAACCACCCATCAATTTGATAATGTTCTTGTTCATCAATAATTTAATTTTCAAATTTATTTGAGTTGGTAAGGAATTTGATGATTTGTTGGTCATATTCAACAACTTAAAAAAATGAACATTGTTAGACATAGATGGGGATGACATTATTTCAATACAAAATTTGTTAGGGATAAATGATCTATAAAAAATGGATATAATCTCCTATCATTCACCACTAAAAGATGTTTTGTTGTCAATCTTGCAAATCACCTTCATAACACTTTCTCTACCACAAAAGATTACTAATAGTCTAACATGTTCATCATAACTATAATAACATAAATAAGAACATATTGTAAGAAAACAATGTA
>VDFB02323876.1:0-59018 GCA_007258455.2 Sequoia sempervirens
TTCATGTTTGTCAAAAATTCGATGAAAATGATAGCCGATATTTTGACAAACCCCAGGTTCATCGAAATTTTGACGAAAGTCGGGGATAAACTTTCAAAAAATTGGAAATTACACATCAAATTTTACATATTTCGTTGGATTTTGTAGTCAAATTTATTAGTGAGGTCTAGCCGGCTAAGTGTGTTTGAATGCCATGAAGACATGGTTGAGCAAGAATCCATGGCTTCTCCCGAGGTTTCAAAGGGGAAAAGGAGGGCTAGGGACCATAAAAAGAAGTCAATTGTGCAGAGTACATACCATTTAAGCAATAGGTCCCTGCTTAGTGAAGTGGTCGAATGCAAAGGAAAGGAACTGGCACTACTAGTGCAAAATTCCAGGAAGAAGGAAAAGAGCCATAGAGCCCTCTTGGGTAAGCACAACTCTCCTATCATGCATTTAGACTCACCTTCAGATGTTGAAGTTGATATCGACTTGGACTATGGCCAGTACATGCATTCCTTGGTGCCATATGGGAGTTCTGATGATGACGTTTTGGTAATACCTCTAATTGCATCGAGGACAAGGAGTGGTCGAGCATTTTTGGATGCCGAAGACTCTGAATAGGGTCACCTCCTATTTTAGTTTTTGATGACACCATGGTATTTGCATAGGAGGTATTTTTCTTCATGTGTCCATGGTTTGTCTTTTTTTTTCTCATGCTGATGTGGAATAATCTTCCAAATGATATGAATTGAATCTTTTTGTTCCAAACAACAACTACTGTGACAGTGGAGACTGATATTCTACACATGTTTTTTGCCTCCCCTGTTCTGAAATGATTACGTATGAAACCACCTAGGGAGTCCTTCAAGGAGTTAGTTAGAATTAGGTTTTTGAAATGAACTCAAATGAAATTGAAATTGTAATTCAGTCAGGTGCTTGTTGCTCCCCTATTTATATAAAGGGGATTTCATGGCTGAAGAAAGAGGGAGAGTTCAAAATTTTGAGTCTAGACATGGTCACAATAGATACTAAGCTCTAATAGCAGAATGGAATGTAAATATATACTCTAGTAGATATATCAAAAGAAAGTCTAGGATGAAAGTTATACTGTGTATGAATCTTGAATATGTTTTACAAAGAAATACTAGAAATTGAAGAAGAATTTTAGTTTTAGAATATTGTTCTCCTATGTATTTTCTTCCAAGTTATGAATGAAAATTGTTAATGAAAGCTTCATTTGTCTTTTGTCATTTTCACAGAATGTATGAATTTGTTTTATGCTTCAGTTCAAAGAATTGATTAAATGCTGAAACGAGCTCATTAGTTTGTGAGAAAAGAATATAGGATTTAGTAAGGAAATAATATTCTATAGACACAGTGAATTAGATGTAACAAAATGACACTCTAATGGTCCACTAATTTATAAGTTTAAATGAAAATTGTATTATCGATTGATTACCAGCCATAACTTTTTTTCTGCCTTAGATAAGGCAATGATTATCTTGTTAGTTTATCTTATGGTGGGTTGAGCCAGTATTGAATTGGGCCTAGGGTTCAAGATGAAGAATGATTCAAAATACTTCAAATTACAATGTCCCAACTCTAAGTATGAAGGATCACTTCTTGAAAATAAGTTTAACACTTCTATATGAGGTTTGTCAAGCTTTTGATAAGGTGATTTTCAAGGAATAGTGCATCTATGTGGAGAAATACTCTTGACTAAGTGTGAAATATTATGAGTATATATGGGATTACCCTCCCTGGGTTTCACAGAGCCTAAAGAGAAGAAGTAAAGTAATAATTACTTTACTTAAATGTTGGCCAATCCTCAACCTCGCTGATAATTGGGTCATGGCAAGCTCATAGGTTAGGATTGAGATTAAGTTTGGTTCTAAATAAATAACCAACAAAAGTGGTGACTCCACTGGGGACACTTTTGTACCCTTGATACAAATATGTCGAAGACCATTTTAAAGAGTCAAGACAAAATGAATATTTGGTTCAAGTGTTGAAGAAATTCCAAATCTGCAAAGTTATTTGTTGTAGCTCTATGGTGACTCTGCTGGAAGAACTCAAATAAAGATATCCTTGCTTCAAAGTTTTTCCTCTTGTTGAAGAGGTGGCAACTCTGCTCTACAATTTCTACACATGAAGGGTTGTTGTTTGTTATTATAAAAATCTCTATTCAAAGCTGCAATAACTGGAGGTGTGAAGGTACATAGTTCTCTACTTACTTTTGTTTGTTGAACATGTCATATTGAATGCTATTACAAGTTCCATTCAATTTTTTTTTCTAAAAATTCACAAGTTGGAAAGTATGGATGGTTAGGATGAAGTATTATATCCTAAGGATTACTATCTATTTGTAGTTATTCTTCATATTGTCATAGTTGTGACTGTGCATAATTAGCTAAAACTAGATTTACATACATCCATGGATTATAAAAGAGAAATAACCATGCCATTAGAAAATTGGATGCATATTGTCAAGAAGCTTCATAATTCTAAAAATCCTCAAACAACTGAAACCCAAAAGTATAGTAACCTAAGTGTGAATAAGTCTAGGATTAGACCAAAATGGAAAGTTGTATTCAAAAGAGGGGTTAAAGAGTTGAACAAAAGGTAGTTGATGGCTATACAAGCCCAATTAAGAGATAACCATACTAGATCTATTAGTCAAATAGCTACACCTTTTTTCAATTCTTTTGATTCATTATATGACCAATTAGACTTGTCATGGATTGATTACAAGGTTACAAGTATGGCATCTCGAGTCTATAAGGAGATGCCTAGGTTTAATGGATGCAATGTGTGTGAAGGAGATGCACATGTCCAAAGTTTCTATTATTTCATGGGAAAACATTCACTTGGAGATCAAGATATGTGGATGAGATTTTTTGTCAAATCTCTTGAAGCTAAAGCTAGTGACTGGTACTTAAGTTTTCCTAAGAAGTCCTTTCCCTGCTGGGATAAACTAGTGGATAATTATAGATAAGAATTTACAAAAGAACCTTCTGATCTTGTCACAAAGTTAAAACAACTTAAGAAACAAGATGAAGAGTCAAGAGTTGCTTTTAGTCACAAATTTTTTGTTGCTCTTGCACTAATCCTTAAAAGTTTCAGACCTAGTACATCAGATTACATTCATTTGTATTTTGAAGCTTTTGAGGAGGGATCTAGTGCATTGATTAAGGATTTTGGGATATTGAATATGCAAATAGCTTACATGTGTTTAGATAATATGGAAAAAATTAGGAATGAATATATGCAAAGTCTATTGTCTTCAATTGTGGATAAAAATGTTGATGAAAATAATAGTTGTATGAGTACAATAGATCAAATACATGTGGTTTTAGATACAAACAAATGCATGTTTGAGAAGGAAGAGGTTAAGAGTGTTGCAATGTTAAATACTAATTCTCATAATAGTAAAAATGTTTCTTTTTATTTTCAAGAAGGTATAAATGGTCGAATCAATGATGAAACCCAGTCTATGAAGTTTCTAGATTTTGATAATGGTAAGGTCTTAGTTTATCCTAAGTTACAACCTGGTAAGGCATGTTTTTCTACTGGAGGACAAGAAAGAGAAATAGTTGACAAAATGGATCAGGATTATGGTCTATTGAATAGTGAACAAATTTCAAGTTTGATAACCATTAAATATTAGAAATATGCACATATGAGTAATCCTCAAATATTGTGTAATGCTCATATTGATTTTGACAGTGATAATGATCTTTATTATAAAAGATATGAAAAATGGGTATTTGATATTCCTTCCAGTTATGAACAGGCCAGTCACCATGGTGATAATTTGGCTAATGGAAAAAAACCCTTTGATTCTGATGATGCATTGTATGATGAACATGAAGTATGCAGGGTGATGCAAATTCATAAAATTATGTTGATAAGTTAAGAACAATAGATAACCATAAAGTTCGTGTATCTGATAAGCAAGATTTTGAAAAATTTAATGAAAAATTGGATAAGCATCTGTTTCTTTATTTAGATGAGCCTAGTTATAAGTCTTTTCATGTTGATATAGGGGCTAGTTTAAAAGAGAAATCAGATTATTTTTTGGAACCATAATTACTCACTTTTGAACAAGCTTTGGATTATGGAGATGTTAGTATAATGTGTTCAGAAGATGTCAGAGTAAGTAAGAATAAGGATAGGGTAGAGATTCTTGATGATTCTCTACACCAACATGTTGAGACACAAAAACAGTGTGTGCCAATATAGGAGTGTATATCTTTACATACACTGAGAGGTAGTTTGCATGATATGCATAATCTTTTGATTAATTCATATGACTGGTCCACCTTTAACTCACAAACTACTAATCAGATTGAGCTTGATAATCCCAACTATATGGTAGAGTATGAGTGCCAAATTTTTCAGCTGGATGGAATTTTCTTACAGTGTGGTAATGAGCAAACAATTAAGGGAAGTTGTTTTCAATTTTACAATGTTTTGAATGACAAAACCTATGAATCATTGCCACATAATAATTAGTATTTCAAGGGTATGCTTGATTCTTAGATGCAGGGTAGTTGTAAATCTATTGATAATATTGTACTTGCTAAGTTATTTAGAGCTACCAACATGCTTAATGGGGCATATTCTAGTAATGTCTTCAGATTGTATCCAGTGAGATGTGATGAAAAATTTGTCTATGACAGAGGTAAGAGAAGGCCTACAATTTTTGGTGGCCTTGGGCCATCAAATATGGTTCGACTTGGCAAACCAAAGTAGTTGGGGGTAGAGGTGATTTTTGACTCTATTGCCCAATGGAGTAGGAACTTGGTTTGCTCTCCCAGAGGATTTGAATTCTCTCTCTATTCACTGAGGAATAGACGTCCCCAGAAAGAGCTAGTGATAACACTTTTGAATTTTGCAAAATTCTAGTATGCTCATGTTAAAACCCTAAGAAATTTAACCTAAAAATCTTTGTTACATCTGTTAAGACGTTTAGGGTTCTTATAAGATGTTTAAGGGTTCTTATAAGACGTTTAGGGTTTTGTTTTGTTTTAATTGCTTGGAATTCTATTTTGTCATTTACTGGTATTTCCTATTGTTGGTCACAAAGAATCTTCTTACGCATGTAAAATATCATCACGTGACTAACTTTTCTCATGTCTAGGTTTGAATCGCCTAACTTCTACATCCATTTTTATTGCATGATTCATAAGTCTTCAACCTATTGTTCACATATCATCCTAGAGAAGTCCCCTTTCTTACAACAACTAATGAGAACATGCTTAAAAATTTCCCACTTATGTCCCAATGGCCCTCATGATTGTATCACTCATCGCTGATTTATTCATTGGTTCACACATTGAATTAGCGATAAGTGATGGATTAACATTTCCCCTTTGAAATCACTCATTGCTAATAGCTTTTAAGCCTTCAAAATTGTAATAGCAATGAGCGACGATGCTCTTATGTTCTTATCTCTCATCATGGATGACCATAAAAAGGTAAACCTAGAACATCGATGAGCAATGTAATGTGATTTCCTATATATCACTTGATCGCTGACATGTTTTGAATGAAAAATCTCACATCAGCGATACATGGTGGACCTTACAACGGTTGTAAATTTTATCATTGCTCATTGCTTGCAAAATATATGATTTAGAACAAAGGCCATATGTTATAGCTTCATTGCTCATCATGGATTTGATTTAGAACTTGGGTTCTAAACTAGCGATAAGTGATGGATGTTCTCTAAAGGATTTTTCTTTCACTAATGCGATATGATCATATGAACGATGTATTTTGTGATGTTTGTTCTATGCAGGATGTATGTATCCAAATATGGTATTAACAAAACACCTCCCATCGTAGATAGAGTCCAAAGGGCAAGGTTTGAATTAGCAATGTGTAATAGAAGGATAAATGTGACCAGAGGTCAAGCAATAGAACTAGGAGCTAAAGATCATCGCGGGAATGTTTACATCACTGGTGGAGTCAAGCGAAGATGAAGTAGATCAGTGAAAAGCGATGGCCATAGATGAAAAAAGCAATGTGGCATGATCCTGGGGATTTCACATAAATCAGAAAGGAAAGCAGAAGGAAAACTAGAGAACTGTTGATAAAGCCTTAAAGCATGAAAATATGATGGAATGAAAATCATCGCATGAGTAACTTCATCGCTAAAATTGCACCCTAAATTTTTGGGGGAATCAACAATGAAGCATTTAGAGAAATTTTTTTCTCTAAGAAACTGGTCCTATGTACTTCACCGATATTAATGAGAAGCATGAATTAGGTTGGTGATACATGTTAATTGTCAAATTAGCTATGATTAATCAAGGTTAAAAGGAAATGTGGCAACATTTGAAATAGCCTTGTTGTTTTCAAGGGGCAAGTTGATAATGGTAAAAAAAAATGCTCATGGCCACCATAGATGAAGTTTTAATTGCTCTAAGATGAACGGTCCAAATGTAGAGCCAAGCTGAATAGTTACCAATTCATTCTCGTAAGGAATTTTGAATCATTAATTCTGCATGCTCGAATTTTCTATTTAATGTAGGTTGATCACTGTTTTATTCACACTATCTTTTTAGACTACAGAAGAAGTGAGGTATGAGTAGTGGAGGTGATTGAGTTTTCCTAAGAAGAGTTTCAGTGTCTTCCTCTTGAGAAAATTGGTATGATATTAGTTTCTTTGGTATATTTTGGATTTCTATTGCTAGAATTGTCTACAATTGTTGGGATTGGGTTGTTTCTCTTGTGGGTCTTAAGTCTAGAACCTTTTTTAATTATCTCTTTGCTAGCTTTATATAAAATGGGAAAAGTTGGTACATCATTTCCACCCGTTAGGAGGTTTAGCCAGCTAAGTGTGTTTGAATGCCAATAAGACATACCTGAGCAAGAAGCCATGGCTTCTCTTGAGGTTTCAAAGGGGAAAAGGGGGCTAGGGGCCGTAATAAGAAGTCAATTGTGCAAAGTACATACCATTTGAGGATTAGGACCCTTTCCAGTGAAGTGGTTGAATGCAAAGGCAAGGAATTGGTACTACCAGTGAAAAAGGCCAGGAAGAAGTGAAAGAGCCACAAAGCCCTCCTAGGTAAGCACAACTCTCCTATCATGCTTTCAGACTCACTTTCAGATGTTGAAGCTGATACTAACTTAGACTATGGCCAACACCTACGTTCCTTGGTGCCATATGGGAGTTATGATGATGACATGCTGGTAATACCTCCAATTGTGTTGAGGACAAGGAGCGGTTAGGCATTTTTGGATGTCGACGACTTTGAATAGGGTCACCTCGTATTTTAGTTTTTGATGACACCATGGTCTTTGCATAGGAGGTATTTTTCTTCATGTGTCCATGGTTTGTCTTTCGTTTTCTCATGTTGATGTGGAATAATCTTCTAGATGATATGAACTGAATCTTTTTGTTCCAAACAACGAATATTGTGACAATGACGACAAATATTTTGCACATGTTTTTTGCCTCCCCTGTTCTAAAATGATTTCATATGAAACTGCCTGGGGACTCCTTCGAGGAGTTAGTTAGAATTATTTTTTTGAAATTAACTCAAATGAAATTGAAATTGTAATTCAATCGGGTGCTTGTTGCTCCCCTTTTTATATAAAGGGGATTTCATGGCTGAAGAAAGAGGGAGTTCAGAATTTTGGGTCTAGACACAGTCACAATAGATACTAAGCTCTAATAGCATAATGGAATGTAAATAGATACTCTAGTGGATATATCAGAAGCAAGTCTAAGATGAAAGTTATACTGTGTATGAATCTTGAATATGTTTTACAAAGAAATACTAGAAATTGAAGAAGAATTTTAGTTTTAGAATATTGTTCTCCTATGTATTTTATTCCAAGTTAGGAATGAAAATTGTTAATGACAACTTCATTTGTCTTTTTTCATTTGCACAGAATGTATGAATTTGTTTTATGCTTTAGTTCAAAGAATTGATTAAATGTTGAAACGAGCTCATTAGTTTGTGAGAAAAGAATATAGGATTTAGTAAGGAAATAATATTCTGTAGACACAATGAATTAAACGTAACAAAGTGATACTCTAATGGTCCACTAATTTCTGAGTTTCAATAAAAATTGTATTACCAATTGATTACCAATCATAACTTCTTTTCTGCCTTAGATAAATCAACAATTATCTTTTTAGTTTATCTTATGGTGGGTTGAGCCAGTATTGAATTGGGCCTAGGGTTCAAGATGAAGAATGATTCAAAATACTTCAAGTTATAATGTACCAACTCTAAGTATGAAGGAGCACTTCTTGAAAATAAGTAACACTTCTATCTAAGGTTTGTCGAGCTTTTGATAAGGTGATTTTCAAGGAATAGTGCATCTGTTTGAAGAAATACTTTTGACCAAGTGTGAAATATTATTAGTATATATGGGATTACCCTCCCTAGGTTTCATAGAGCCCGAAGAGAAGAAGTAAAGTAGTACTTACTTTACTTAAGTGTTGGCCAATCCTCAACCTAGCTGATAATTGGGTTGTGGCAAGCTCATTGGTTAGGATTGACATTAAGTTTGGTTCTAAGAAAATAATCAACAAAACCTACAGATTATGGGTTGGTTCCCCTTTGGATAAACCAAAAAATTGATGATGTTTGTTTGGGAAAAGGGTAAGAAGGATAATTGATTGAATGTAAAAATACTTCTAAGAGGTGATGCACCAAAATGATATAAACATGCAAACTAATTCACAACTATTTTTTGAGAAAGATCTGATCACACAACTCAAAAAAGGGAAATTTGATGACAATAATGTTTCTAAAGAAGGCTTAATAATTTTTCTTTTTAGAAGGAAAATATGTCTCATAACTTGGAAGATAGAATAAACATAAGCACAACCTAAGACTTGTAATAAATAATTGATTTTGTACATATAGTAATGAATGAGACAAAACTAGAGGTTTTGGTGATTAAAACACATTAACTTCATCAAAATCATTCATAAAGACACTCACATTAATCTAAGAAGGTGAAATTAATAAATCTTGAACTAAAATAGCAGGAAAATATTGCATAAATGACAATAATAAGTAACTTGTAACTTGTTGCTTTGTATTAATCTGTAAAATGAGTTAAAAAACTTCTCAATCTTTGCATTGTGCAAGAGAAAATATAAGCCAAAATTGAGTAGAAAAGACAGTCTTTTCCTTTATATACAAAACTAGTCTCAAAGTGACAAGAGGTGACACTTGCAGTTCAACTACACTCTAAAAATATCTCCTCCAAGATGATTCACGAACAAATTGGAAAAGGCCTAAAAATGGGGGCCACAAGTGATGTAAACTAAGCCAAATAGCTCCAAACTCCCCCTCATGATTAGTTTGACTGAATCCAACTCCAAAGAAAACTCAATTTTGACTAAAAGTAAAAGAAAATCACTCTAGATCCATTGATTGCTCAACTCAACTTCAACTCCACCTCCTCACATGCGTAGAGGGCATCTATTAGTTTATTTTGACAAGGACTAAGGTAACAAATAGTTAGCTATCTTAGTAATTGTTGGAACAAACTAACCTCACATATATTCTAACAATTATTAAGGCAATTAATTAATAATTTACCTTAATAAGTGATAAAATGAACTCATATTGTCTTATGAGCATGTGGAGAGGAGTTAAACTATTGTTACATGTGTTGATAGGCGCCAAAGATGATGAAAAGATATTCTAAGTCAAACAAACACTTAACCTTCCCTAGGCATTTGGAAAAATAAACATAAGTAATGGTTAAGGCATTAATACATATGCATTTTTGTAAAATAAAGTGATAAAATCACTTGGTGGCAAAAGTTAGGTTTTCATAAAAAACCTAAAAAATGTTTCTATTCCTTGGCCATGGGTTCATTTGCATTAGTTTCATTTTACATCTGCTTTCTTGCTTTGATGCGTCACCAACATGGTTGGGGTTTGAGCTTCTGTGAATTCTTCTTCGCAAACTAGGTCATGAGTGAATACTGGTAAGTTTCTTTCATTCTGAAATGCTGAGTCTCTTCATTTTCCTAGAAAGAAAATATGGTGCTCTGGTTTGTGCAAAAAGAAAGATGAAATCTATATATTTTTTGTGGTATTTCCTCTACTTTTTGGGTATGGAAAAATATTTCCGTGCATATGGCCATGGGTATGATCTTTACTATCTGCTAAGGTTGTCAATATTATACCACTTTAAAGTGCCTAAATTATCCTTCACATGTTTCCCCTTAGCGCATCACTTGCTGCACTTTCATTGTGATTTTTGGCACTTCTAATCAATGATTTTCTCATTGAATGGTATATTGTCACTCCAAAATAATGTGCTTCCAGCCAATCTGAAAGATTAAGTCTCATAAATTTTCCAAGAGTATCTTCCTTTCGTCTTCAAACTTTCAAAGAAACTATGAAAAGCAATACAAAATGATTTAAATCTAGTTTGTCTTTGTACACTTTCAAATGGACATTTCCAACTTCTATCTCTTTTGGGAGTATATGATATTTGAAAAGTTGTGCTTTCCTTGCAGGGTTTGTAAAGGTTGCCTTCTTGCTCATTCTTATGTTTCCATATCTTTTGTTGAGTATGAAATATGCATTTTCCTTTTGAAGTGACCATGGAAATCTATTAAGGTATTCTCCTTTTAATGATTTAGACTGTCAAGGCTCTATGAACTTGAGGTTATTGACTCTATCTTTTAGCCTTGTTTGGATCCATGCTCTTCAAATTTAAATAGACTTTTGTCTTTCATCACCGCCAATTGTGTTTTACTATGCTATTTTCCAATGACAATAGACTGTTCCACCCCAAATCTCTACATAGACTATTGCTTATTGTCAACCTTTTTACATAATGTTTCTAAACTTCATATTTGCAGCACCATTGTGGCTTCAACAATCATCTATTCTCAAAAATTAATGGGATTGTTCTTTGATCTTTGATGACTCCTCATGACTATCTTCAAAAGTTGATGCTATCACTGCATTTCCTTTCATTTACATGCTACTATTATCTATGTGGCACAAAGGACTATTCACCTTTATCTGGCATTATGACACCACTATCCTCTTTTGATATTCATTGTCTCACTATGATTTGAATGCTTGTGAAAGTTGAATATTTGAAGAACACTTGGCACTACTTTGATTCATGGTGAAGACCATACCTTATTGATAAAAGGTTAACATTCAATTTGTTGTCCACTATTTCATCTATATTTGCTGCTCTTAACACTCAATCTTTGCTCTTTGGATGAATTTTCTTTTAAGGTTCTTCATGTGGCTGTCATGCTCTTTAATATGGAATTCCCCTCTTTTTCTCATGATTTGACATTTCCATGAGATCACATTTTTAGAGTTATTTTTCCCTCTCATGCTTGGTACATTGTCAATCACTTAGCAACCTTACCCACTATCATTTATCATCATTGGTTTTTTACATGGTGGACTATCCTTTGAATCTTTGTCATATTACCCTATGCATTGCTTGTTTTGATTTCCTTCAATATCATAGTGACTATTCCATTTAAGATATACTACTTGATAGCTCGATGAAGCAATTCCATCAATTGAATGGCTGAAACTTTTAATGAATATCCTAGACTGGTGAAATTTTCTCTCAAACCGCAAACTGGGTTTTTGAGAAATTTAATTGTTTTTTTCACATAATTGTTTCCTATTTGTTTTTTCTAAAATTCATGAAAACCTAGTTTGTGGTTTTTGAGATATGACTGTCACAAGTTTGACTATCCTCTAATATTCTATTTTAAAATATATGGAAAAGACTTAATTCATTGCATACACTACTACTATTGTTCCTTTGAGCATGTTGGGCTCAATGCTTGTGTGATCCACATTTCCTCCACATGTTGTAATTATCTTAAGTTATCATGTAACTATCTTGAAATGGATCTTGACCTGCACAGTGAAAAAACAAGTTAAGATAAAACAAATGGGTTGATAGCCTCTCTTTGATTAATATTTGCATCTAATGTCTGTTTATCTCCATTTTTTTGATAAGAGGTAGAATAACAAGTACATTTTGAATTACTGTATATAGAATTAGAGATGAGACCTTGAGCTCTAACATGATTTTTTCTTCCTCCTACAGGTCTCTTCTTGGAGTTGTCACTAGGAAAACTTGAGATATTGATGTGAACAATTGGATTCGTCATTCACTCAAGCAATGGAAAGTCCCAACTCTCTTTTATATATTTTCCCTTAGTTCCAATGTACTTTATATTGTGCATTATATCACATATAGTTACTTCCACTACTTGTGTGAGATCATATAAATACTTCTCTTTTCAATATAAATAGTTATTTCATGTAATGACTTGTGAAAAATCTCTCTTTTTTGAAAATCAATTCCATAACATGAACTAAACATTAGTTCATTTCACGGCACTAGTTGTATGTTTATAAGCAAGTTAAGAAAAAAAAAAATATGTACCTTTCTCTTGCTTCAAAGTAAAACATTAGAGTTGTCTCAGCCTGACCAAATTGGGCTGAAAACCACAATTTGGTAACATTTTTGGCTACCTCTGCTATGTGCTTGCCTGTTAAGCATCTTAGACCAATAGGATTATTGATATCCATTGGGAATAGGAGTCAACTTCTATCCTTTTTTAGTCAGAAAAATCTTTGTAAGTTAGCTATTATAAATGAACAGCAACAAAACAAAACTGAAAGAAAACTACAATGGCTCTGAATAGGGCCAACAAACTGTGCAACAACACTTCTTGGAAATAAAAAACTAAACTGAAGTAGATGTGCAATAAGCACTTATTAATTGGAAACTCATACTCTAATCTACACTAACCAGCAATGGTTACTGTCAAACAAAACCATTAACTAGTATTGGGAAATAACTTCCCTTACTAATTAAGAGATGGTGAATTGCATGCTCATCAACTGTTGATAAGAGAGAACCAACAAGTACACATCCAATAAGACAATGCAAAAATCCTTGAAGAACAAAACCAAACTCACTTACCCCTCGGACCTGATGATGCACATTGTTGATTTGGGGTGGATAAGTAAGTTGGAACTATTGTCCTTTTCTTGGGATCTCTTCTATTGGTGCAAGGATAACACTTCTTATCTTTTTTGGCTCTTTCATGACCAAATCTTTGATTGGACATCCTCTTGAAAAGATGAATTTTTTGCTCATATTGTTGGTTTCTTGCTTAGGATCTGTTGTTACATCCTTTATGACAATTTCAATCTGATCTAAAGGAAATGCTGACCTATCATCAAGTAATGATGGAATGACTAATTCTTTCACCTAAATAGGTCAATCACATGCTGCTGGTTCACATGGCATCAAATTATAATCAATTTTAGAGCAAAAATATTCTATGATACTTGAGAAAATGTTCTCAAGTAACTCATAATCTTGTATTGAATCCATATGAGTTTCATCACTCTAGTGCTAAAAAATAGGCACTGATGTTAGTATGCATGTGTTAACTTCATTCTCATCTTCTTGAATTAAATCAAAAGCAATTTCATTAACCTCCAAAATAGGGCTGTCATTTTTTGCTTTTATATAGATTGAGGCTTCAATATCATCCTCACCTTCATGAACCAGTAGCACGCCATGTTTTGCAATATCTTCTGGTTGTCGCAAATCAGCTGGTATGTTGGGTACTTGTATGCTTTCTTCATTTTTCTCAAAAAAACTAGGTAGTTGATCAAACAAAGAAACCAATTCTTCCTCCTTATGTGGTGCCTTCTCCAATGAAACGTGGGTATCCTATCTTTGCAACTGAAGATCTTTACCTTGTAACCTTTGTAATTTTCTTTCATTCATCTTATAAAAATCATTAGAAAACTTTTCAAATGAATCAAAATGCAAGGGATTTAGTGGCAGGCCTGATCCAACATCCTCTTCACATGCATTATGCTCATATTTAGCTAGGGATATAGCAAAAACATTAGCTAGCTTCTTCTCCTCTTGATCATTATACCAACTTGGAATCCTAATTGATTTAGGTTCTACAACCTCTTCCTCTTTTTGATCTTGGATTGGTATACAAGGAATAGTATTACCAAGGTTTGGAATTTCAAAATCGGGATGCTTGGTCCAAAGCTTCGGTAGGCTTAGAAAATTAAGAGCATTTTCAATTGTTCAATTCCGTTTCAAAAGGGTTTTCAAGTAATTAATATCATTCATAAAAACTTCCAAAATGAGCTCAATAAAAGAGAATTTAAATTGCATTTCATGTATACAAATAACAACATTGTAATTTATCAAGATTATGCACATGGCAAAAGTACATTAATGAATTTTCATATATACTTATTCATCTATACTCGGAAGAGATCAATAATTCCAATGAAACATCTTTTTCAATGCTACGTCATAAAACTTTAATTCTACATATCAATGTTACATTAGATTCTTTCATGCCATACTTCTATTTCAAAGTTTCAACAATGAATGTCAAATATAAATATACATACAATGGCGCTATACAAGCCATTTCCAGAATGTTACACAAGTTCATCAATAGCAAATAAAACTCTGAACCTCCAACCGCCGTGACACTATTGGTCTTCTTGCGAGCTGGGGCCAAGAGTGTGATTCAGGCGCCTTTTCCGCCCAACCACGAAGTACATGACTTCCCCACGTTCCTTCCTAACTCGAAGGAATCCCCGGCCCTGCATAAAGGAGCCTAGCAACCTGACACAATAAAACAGGAGGGAACTCTCGATGCATGCCCGGTGCCTATATGCATTTCTAACATGAGAAAACATATTTCTTGCAACAAGAGGTGGCAGAGACTCAAATACATATACATTTCTAGGCTTTTAAACAAATCCATCTATTTCAATGGTACAAGTGCTTGGCCAAGCATAAATTAAAATAAGCAAATGGTAGTTTAGAAAAGGTAAAGCTACCGTCTCTGTGCATCCACCTTCGGCATCCTGTCCCGGAAGTTACCAAAAGTAAAGTATAATAAAGTACAAAAGCAGAAAGTTGTGCATTTTCCATACATGTTTCATGCATTCAATTGATTCTAAAAGAATTTCAAATGAGAATTTCATAACATCTTTTGAATTACATTGGACAAATGAAAAGAAAGGTTGCAAGTTCAGTAGTAAGATTGCATTTACTCTTTTGTAAGTAATTCTTTTTTTATTCTGTTTTTAATCCAAGCTTCTCTTTTAAAATGTAAAAAGAAATGTATATAAGTCATGATTCTATCAGTGTATAGACACAAGTAGAGTAATTAATTAACTCTTTTGTATGGAATAATGTTCACAGATTTATGTATATTCTTCTACTCTTCCAGATTCAAGCTAATTGAAAGAGTAATTCTCAGTTTACTACAGGTTTCTGGTTATTAGTAATATACAGAAACAGGGCAACTCATTCGGAATAACAGAGGTCTGAAAGAAAAACTTGCATTCGAGTTTATAATGTATACTATTATTCAGGAATGTACAACTGTATGTGAGTATATGACAATGTGATCAAGTGGAATTTCAGTTTACATGTTTTCTCAGAAGTTCTTGCCTTTGTTCATATTTCCAGCTTCCAATTACTGAGATGTTTGTGTATTTTTGACAGAAATCATATCATATTCTGAAGATGGTTTCCCTGTTCAAACTTGCATTTATGTATATATGGATGAATATATATATATATACATATACAGCTGAGTGTATATATATATATGTATATATTTATATATATATATAAATACAATATACAGCTGAATGTAAATATATATATATATATATGTTTTGAAGAAAGAAATACTGATTTTTATAACTGTTCTCACGTTTTCAGGCTGAGCACACAGAATAAAAGTATTTTACAGAGTTTCATACTGGTGTTGAGCACCCTAAGGGTGCAGGAAGCCCTTGCCTCTCCCATGGGGAGGGCGCGGGCTGTGAGGGGGCTCGCGCCCCTTCCACAGGCCGCGGCCTGTGGAGGGCGCGAGCCTCCCCACAGAGCCGTGCCCTTCCTATGGGAAGGGCTGGGGAAAAATCCCTCCCCTTCTCCCTACAGTTAAACAATTTCATAACAAAAAAAAAAGAAATGTTTTGCCCAGTATTATACTGCATTTAAATTTATCTCAAAGGAATTTCGAATTAATTTCTGGTGAAAGTTGTTCTTGCAAAATCATATGCATTTATATATGTATATGTATATATGCACGGGAATACAGATTCCTGTGCATATATATATGTGTATATATATATGTTTATGTATGTTTCCAAATATAATTGAGAGCAGTTTAATAATTTGCAGCTTTTGCAACAGAATGTAACCCTAATCTGGAAGAAAAGATTGGGTATTCTTTCTATAATGCAACAATGAGAAGTAAGCTATTACCCAGATTCAAAGTAAAATTGGAAAAGATTTCTCAGAAATCTGTAATCATTTCATAGAATGATGCATTTCATTTCTTCAATTTCTTACTGCAATTTTAAACTGATTGAAAGCAAAGTATGGAAAATAACCTGGCAATTTTCTCCAGTGCAGATGCCCAGTATTACCTTCCTGTCGCCCTCTTCCAGAGCTCTGGTTATGTCTGAATGAATGTTCTCTTTTCTCCCTTAAAGCTTTATTCCTCCTTCCGAGGATCATGCAGAGTATTTCCAAATGACAGATAAATTTTACATGCAAATTCCAGAGATTGCCACATGCCAACAACATTGTTGGTTTTAAGGAAAATTTCCCCAGAGCCCAAAGTTTTCTCGGGCTGTTCATTTCTCCCAATTTTGGACTAAGGTTTAAAACATATGCAAACAAAGATATCTCTACCTTTTTAATATGCAAACCAATTATTTCTTCCATAATATATGTGAATATAATATTTTCACTTTATTTTTAATTTCCTTTTTTTTTTAAATCAGATTTTCCTTTTTATTGCACAAAATAAATGGGATAAACTAAATAAAATAAACCATACTCTTTTCACAACTTTTATGGATACTTAAACTATATTTTAATTTTGCTATGTTATTATTTATATATATATATTTTTTTGTTTATATCAATCACTTATTCAAATCATGTAATCAATTTAAACAATCACATTAAAAACAGACATGGCCTAAATGCAACTACATGATTTTTAAGTGGTGTGTGTGTGATCGAGAGTTTCTCCTCTTTTACCCTATCGGGAAGCTAGCCTTCTTTTCCTCAATCACACTCTTGGTCTTCGACCACCTGCAACTCAAATGCACTCAGGCGTGCAACAACGAAAGTGTATTAGTAACCAATATAGAAGTATAAATTTAAGCAATAATTAAATCAACACTCCTATTTTGCTCTATCTTGTATATTTTAAAAATAAAATGCACTCATAATTCTAAAAACAAATATTTTCCTACATTTCCATACACCAAAGCATTGTATTATATCATATTGCTCTAACACGTATCATAATTCATATAATAAATCCCACAAAGTCATGGTCAAAACAGCATCAAAGTCTGAGACGTGACATGCTCAATACTTTGATGACTTGGTTCAAGCTCTTGATATGACTGAAACTAAGGATTAATGGACTAGTTTTGGGTAGCTTCATGCTTTTTCTTGTCTACCATCTCTTGTTGATAACAAAGGGCCTCATAAGATTGTTGTTCCTTATGTAGATAGGCTTGTTATGCAAGGTCCTCCTGTTGCATGTTGTACTCTCATTCTCTATTGATCTCCTCTATCTACTTTGTGAAGTCAAGCAATATACTCTTTATGCTTGCAATCTCCTCCTTTTTAGTCTCTTGGAGCTGGTTGGGAAGAAAATAGTCTTCTTCGGGCTGGTTTTGATCATATGAAGGCTGATTTGGAGGTTGAACAGGGTTGGGTGGGAGGTATTCATACTGTGCATGCTAGTTTCCTTGAAAATCCATGGAATTGGGTGTAAAACCAACAACATGGTTGATTTGATATGGCTGAAAAATGGGAGGATTAACAACATTTTCATGCTATGATGAATGATATGACGTAATTCCATGAAACATAAACATGCTTATTCATTCAAAAGCTAGAAAATAAACAAAAAAATATAACTTTTTGAAATAAAATATCACCTGATCATACTGGAACTAGTAGAAATACCATTCAAAGTCACCATATGTGTTTTTTTCGTTGCCTCCAAAGGCTGAGATCATTGAAACACACCAAGAATTAGTGATTTATGAGCAAAATTTAGACTGAAATGGTGTAGTCGTGTCCTACCGTGTGTGCCAAAAATTGTTTTCATGGAGGATAGTACCTTGAAAACTAAGTGTGCAACTCAACAATGTTGTGCAACATGGGATCAAACTCAAGTTATGGGTGACCTATTGTGAGAATGAACCTCCAAATTATGGGTTGGTTCCCCTTTGGATAATCTAGAAAATTGATGGTATTTGTTTAGGAAAAGGGTAAGAAGGATAACTGATTGAATGTAAAACTACTTCTAAGAGGTGATGCACCAAAATGATATAAACATGCAAACTAATTCACAACTATTTTCTCAGAAATATTTGTTCACACATCTCAAAAAAGGAAAATTTATTCACAATAATGTTTCTAAAGAAGGCTTAATAATCTATCTTTTCAGAAGGAAAACTATGTCTCACAACTTGGAAAATAGAATAAAAACAAGCACAACCAAATAATTGTGATAAATAATTGCTTATGTACATGTACAACAGTGAATGAGACAAAACTAGAGGTTTTGGTGATTAAAACATATTAGCTTCATCAAAATCATTCATAAAGACACTCACATTAATTTGAGAAGGTGAAATTGATAAATCTTGAACTAAAATAGTAGGAAAATATTGTATAAATGACAGTAATAAGTAGCCTATAACCTACTGCTCTATATAAATATGTAAAATGAGTTACAAAACTTCTCAATCTTTGCATTGTGCAAGAGAAAATATAAGCCGAAATTGAGCAAAAAAGACTAAGTATTTTCCTTTATATAAAAAACTCATCTCAAAGTGCCAAGAAGCGACACTTGTAGTTCAATTGCACTCTAAAAATATCTCCTCCAAGATGATTCACGAACAAAATGGAAAAAGGCCTAAAAAGGGGACTCACAACTGATGCAAACTAAGTTCAAATAGCTTCAAACTCCCCCTCGTGATTAGTTTGATTGAAGAGAACTCCAAAGAACACTCAATTTTGATTAAAAGTAAAAGAAAATCACTCTAGATCCATTGATTGCTCAACTCAACTTCAACTCCACCTCCTCACATGCGTAGAGGGCATCTATAAGTTTATTTTAACAAGGATTAAGGTAACAAATGTTAGCTACCTTAGTAATTGTTGGAACAAACTGACCTCACATATATTCTAACAATTATTAAGGAAATTAATTAATAATTTACCTTAATAAGTGATAAAATGAACTCATATTGTCTTATGAGCATGTGGAGAGAAGGAGTTAAATTGTTGTTACATGTGTTGCTAGGCACCAAAGATGATGAAAAGATATTCTAATTCAAACAAAGACTTAACCTTCCCTAGGCATTTGACAAAATAAACATGAGTAATGGTTAAGGCATTAATACTTATGCATTTTTGTAAAATAAAGTGATAAAATCACTTGGTAGCTAAATTTAGGTTTTCATAAAAAACCTAAGAAAATATTCTATTCCTTGGCGACGAGTTCATTTGCATCAGTTTTATTTTCCATCTGCTTTCTTGTTTTGATACATCACCAACATGGCTAGGGTTTGAGCTTCTGTGAATTCTTCTTCGTAGACTAGGTCGCGATAGAATGTTGATAAGTTTCTTTCATTCTGAAATGTTGAATCTCTTTCATTTTCCTAGAAAGGAAATATGTTGCTCTAGTTTGTGCAAAAAGAAAGAAGAAATCTATATATTTTTTGTGGTATTTCCTCTACTTTTTGAGTATGGAAAACTCTTGTGGTGCCTATGGCCATGGGTATGATCTTTACTATCTCCTAGGGTTGCTAATATTATACCATTTTAAAGTGCCTAAACTATCCTTCAAATGTTGTCCCTTAGCACATCACTTGCTGCAATTTCATTGTGATTTTTGGCACTTCTAATCAATGATTTTCTCATTGAATGGTATGGTGTCACTCCAAAATAATGTGCTTCTAACCAATCTGAAACACTAAGTCTTAGACATTTTCCAAGAGTATCTTCCTTTCATCTTCAAGCTTATGAAGAAACTATGGAAAAGCAATACAAAATGATTTAAATTTGGTTTGTCTTTATACACTTTCAAATAGACATTTCCAACTTCTATCTCTTTTGAGAGTATATGATATTTGAAAAGTTGTGCTTTCCTTGCAGGGTTTGTAAATGTTTCTTTCTTGCTCATTCTCATGTTTCCATATCTTTTGTTGAGTATGAAATGTGCATTTTCTTTTTGAAGTGACCATGACAATCTATTATGGTCTTCTCCCTTTAATGATTTAGACTGTCAAGGCTCTATGAACTTGAGGTTGTTGAATCTCTCTTTTAGCCTTGTTTGGATCTATGCTCTTCAACTTTAAATAGACTTTTGTCTTTCATCACTGCCCATTATGTTTGACTGTTCTCTTTTCCAATGACAATAGACTGTTCCACCCTAAATCTCTACATAGACTATTGCTTATTGTCAACCTTTTTGCATAATGTTTCTAAACTTTGTATTTGCAGCACCATTGTGGCTTCAACAATCATCTATTCTCAAAAATTAATGGGATTGTTCTTTGATCATTGATGAATCCTCATGATTGTCTTCAAAATTTGAAGCTATCACTGCATTTCCTTTCATTTACATGTTACTGTTATTTATGTGGCACAAAGGACTATTCACCTTTATATGGAATTATGACATCACTATCCTCATTTGATATTCACTATATCACTGTGATTTGAATGCTTGTGGAAGATGAATATTTGAAGAAAACTTGGCACTTCTTTGATTCATGGTGAAGACCATACCTTATTGATAAAAGGTTAACACTCATTTTGTTGTCCACTGTTTCATCTATAGTTGTTTCTCTTAACACTCAATCTTTTCTCTTTGCATGAATTGTCTTTTAAGGTTGTTCATGTGGCTATCATGCTCTTTATTATGGAATTCCCCTCTTTTTCTCATAAGTTGACATTTCCATGAGATCACATTTTTAGAGTTATTTTTCCCTCTCATGCTTGGTACATTGTCAATCACTTAGCAACCTTACCCACTATCATTTATCATCATTGGTTTTTTACATGGTGGGCTGTCCTTTGAATCTTTGTCATATTACCCTATGCATTGCTTGTTTTGATTGCCTTCAATATCATAATGATTGTTCCATTGAAGATATATTTCTTGATAGCTCGATGAAGCAATTCCATCAATTCAATGGATAAACCTTTCAATGAATGTCCTAGACTAGTGAAATTTTCTCTTAAACCAAAAACTGGGTTTTTGAGAAATTTAATTGTTTTTTTCACATAATTGTTTCCTATTTTTTTTCCAAAAGTTACGAAAACCTAGTTTGTGGTTTTTGAGATATGGATGGTACAATTTTTACTATCCTCTAATATTATATTTTGAAATATATGGAAAATACTTCTTTTGTTGCATACACTGCTACTATTGTTCCTTTGAGCATGTTGGGCTCAACCCTTGTGTGAGCCACATTTCCTCCACATGTAATTATGTTAAGTTATCATGTAAATATCCTACAATGGTTCTTGACCTGCACAGTGAAAAAATAAGTTAAGATAAAACAAATGGGATGATAGCCTCTCCTTGATTGATATCTGCATCTAATGTATGTTTGTCTCCTTCATTTTTTTGATAAGAGGTAGAATAACAAGTATATTTTGAATTATTTCATATAGAATTAGAGATGAGACCTTGAGCTCTAACAACATGTTTTCTTCCTCTTATAGGTCTCTTCTTGGAGCTATCACTAGGATAGCTGGAGATGTTGATGTGAACAATGGGTTTCATCATTCACTCAGGCAATGATAGGTCCCAATTGTCTTTTATATGTTTTCCCTTTGTTCCAATGTACTTTATATTGAGCATTCTAACAAATAAAGTTACTCCCACGACTTGTGTGGGCTCATATAAACACTTGTCTTTTCAATATAAACATTTATTTCATGCAATGACTTGTGTAAAATCTCTCTTTTTGGAAAATAAATTGCATAACATGAATTGAACATTATTGCATTTCATGGCACTATCTGTATGTTTATAAGCAACTTAAGCAAAAAAATTGTATGTACCTTTCTCTTTCTCCAAAGTAAAACATTAAAGTTGTCTCAGCCTAACCAAATTTAGATGAAAAGCATAATTTGGTAACATTTTTGGTGACCTCTACTATGTGTTTCCTGCTAAGCATCATAGACTAGTAGCATTATTGATATTGATTAGCCATAGGAGTCAACTTTTGTCCTTTGTTAGTTAGAAAAAATTCTGTAACTCAAATGTTAGAAATGAACAACAACAAAACAAAATTGAAAGCAAACTACAATGGCTCTGAACAGGGCAAGAAAACTATGCAACAACACTTCTTGAAAAAAAAAAACTAAACTGATGTATATTTGTAATCAACACTTATTAATTGAAAACTTCTACTCTAATCTACACTAACCAACAATGGTTATTGTTAAAAAAAATCATTAACTAGTATTAGGAAATAACTTCCCTTACTAATTAAGAGAGGATGACTTGCATGCTCATCAACTGCTGATAAGAGAGAAGCAACAAGTACACACCCAGTAAGACAATGCAAAATTCCTTGAAGAACAAAACCAAATTCTCTTACCCCTCATATTTGATTATGTACAATGTTGATTTTGGGTGGATAAGTAAGTTGGACCTATTGTCCTTTACTTGGGATCTCTTTTGTTGGTGCAAGGATAACACTTGTTATCTCTTTTGACTCTTTCATGACCAAATCTTTGATTGGACATCCTCTTGAAAGGATGAAATTCTTACTCATACTAATGGTTTCTTGCTTAGGATCTACTGTTACATCCTCTATGACAATTTCAATATGATCTGAAGGAAATGCTGACCTATCATCAATTAATGAAGAAATGAGTACTTCTTTCACATGTTGCTAGTTCACATGGCATCAAATTATCATTAATTTTAGGGCAAAAATCTTCTATGATACTTGAGAAAATATTCTCATGTAACTCAATCTTTTACTGAATCCAGATGAGTTTCATCACTTTGCTACTCAAAAATAGGCATTGATGTTAGTATGCATGTGTTATCTTCATTCTCATCTTCTTGAATTAGATCAGTAACATTTTCATTAACCTCCAAAATAAGGCTGTCATTTTTCTCTTTCATACAGATTGAGGCTCCAATCTCATCCTCACCTTCATGAACTAGTAGTACATCATGTTTTGCAATATCTTCTATCCAAAATCAAGTGGTATGTTGGGTACCTATATGCTTTCTTCATTTCACTCAACAAAACTAGGTAATTGATCAAACAAAGAAATCAATTCTTCCTCCTTATGTGGTGCCTTCTCCAATGAAATGTGGGCATCCTGTCTTTTCAACTGAAGATCTTTACCTTGTAACCTTTGTACTTTGATTTCATTTGCCTTATAAAAAGCATTATAATTTTTTCAAATGAATTAAAATGTAAGGGATTTAGTGGAAAACCTAATCCAACATCCTCTTCAGATACATTATGCTCATATTTAGATGGGGATATGGTACAAACAACAACTACCTCTTGATCCTCTTGCTCATTATACCAACTTGGAATCTTGATTGATTTAGGTTTTAAGACCTCATCCTCTTTCTAATCTTGGATTGGTATACAAGGAATAGTCTTACCAAGGTTTGGCATTGTTAGCTCTCAAAAATGCAAGGGTACCTCAAGAGGCTGCCAATCTCTTGGTACGTTTTAGGGTAACAGACAAAGCCAAATGTTTTAAGCTTTCTAATCTTTAGGTGCTGCTAGACCTAGGTGGGTGTACCTATATTAATGAAGTAGACTTAATGTGCTTATTCCTCTTGAAATGTTTTGCCCACAATGGCAAGTAGGAGTGGACAAATAAGACTTAATTTGGTATAAATTGTATAGGAAATTTCAAAGTTAAATCCTAATATGCTCAGTTAACAGATGTAAAGAAAAAATATGCTCAGTTAATAGATGTAAAGAAAATGAATGAATCTAAATGGTGAAATGCAGAGACTAGTACCTTATTTAGTATGTGGAGTCAAATGAAATAGAAATGAGCAAATTATTTCTGGAGAACACTCAACTTGTTTGGCATATGTTTTGTTTATAACTTGTATAAACATGCAAGATTGTGATTACTAAGATCTTCTTAATGATCTAGATGAATTTCCTTGATTACTATGATTAATGAAAAGGATTTAATCTTTGCTTGAAAGAAGTAGTTAATTAACCACACAGATACATCAAATGTGCATTGATAAACTGAAGATAAACTTGTTATGTCAATTTAAACAACCAGAAAGCATCAATCTTGGAGACAAATTAGTAATAATTTCAATAAGCACAATAGACAATTGACACTAGAAATGAGTAGCCACATCAACTGATTTTCATTGATATCTCCATTTTGAAATCATAAATCATAGTCCCTGTTCAGTGAGAATTCTATTCTACTGAATCCATTTTTTTATCTACTGTATATCTAATCTAATCTCTATCGTCTTCCTTTTATAATTGAGAATGAATATTTATACATCTGCATCTAAAAAGACACAACGCTTCGCATTCCATGTCCACTGGCAACTGTATTTGAACCTTAATTAACAATCTCTGAGACATTCATCGAGACATCTCGTAGTCATACTGATCCTCAATGTTACATCGACAGTCATCCTGTGCATCGTTGTGAAGCCATGTAGTCCTATCGACACTTTGAGTCTCATTGAGGAATGTCCATTCATCCCATGTGCTTTGCTGTAACATTCCGATGTTGGGGAGATGTCCCATAGATCATATTTGTCATACCAAAAGTTGTCCCTCCATTTCGTGTGTCACCGAGACAATTCATAGTTGAGGGGAGGTTCCACAGATCGCCTGTGTCTCACTGAGATGTGCTCTGTCGTGACCCTTCAGAGTCGGGGAAACGTCTCATAGATCACATTGTGTCTTACCAAGATGCACCCTGTGGTAACTTCTTGGTCGTTGAAACAGAACCACCTTTTTTCCAATGAAACCATATCTCGGCGTGACCCTCAAGTTTCTCACCGATGAAATAAATTTCATCAAAAAAACTATGAATCTTTGAAAAGACTCATACCAATTCCAAATGTCTCACTGAACCCGTTCCTCTAGATTAATCTATTCGGTGAGACTCTCCGCAAAGTATTCTATCGGCATGAATTATAGGTCTGGAGGACTACATGACTTCCTCTTGATAGTTCTTTGATATAATCCCTCTGATGTGTCGGTAAGACCAAACACCTTTGGTAAGACTTGACTCCAATGCACTTTAGTCTTACCGATATGCATATCCTCATCACTGGTCAGTAAGACAATTCAAACTCGCCAAGACCTCATCCCGAATACCTTTAGCTTGGCCAATATACTTCCACGCACGTCGGTCAATGAGACATAATGTATTCACTATGACTTCACTCCAATGATGAATCTCCTGCCGATGTGTTCTTTCTCGTGCACTGGTCGGTGAGACATATATGAGTTTGCTATGACTCATCCTGATAGAATTCTCTTGCCGATATGATCTTTCTATTGCTGAAACAAAAGATGTGTCCTGCTGATAATCTGCAACAAGTATACATTAGTGAAAAATATAGGTTAGGGAGACCTTCACCTTGTCTTGCCAATATGGGTAATACAATGAAATATCAAGGACTAGATGAATTCTAACGGATCATATGAAAAAATATGAGCATGACATCATGAGGAAGGAATTTTATGCTTATGATGAGGACTTATTTTGGAAACTCATGAATGCAATTGACTGTAAAATATTCAAAATTTTACAGTTCTAATAGTGGCTCCGTCTGGGGATGAATGATAGTGAGATTATTGCAAGGATCCAGATTTCTGGGTGAACAGACCAAACTAAAAGTGATGGATGATGTGAGCAAGATGGAATGAATGGAAATGAAAGTGACCCTACACTATTGTACATGGAAAAATTATTTTGAAAGAAGGAAAATCAGGATTGTCCATGTACTGGCAAGTCCTGTTCCTTTTATTTCCTAAACTACTGTGCATGGAAGATAGAAATTTGAGAGGATTGTCAAGGATTGTCCATGCATTGGCAACCCTTAATCCTCTATATTGTTCAAGAGAAAAAATGCTTCAAAAATTTCCCATGTACAGGAAATTCCTAATCTTCACTAGCCATATTTTGTAGATAATATGAATCTTCACCTTTCTTTCCAACAACCACAAAAGGTCCCAGCCACAAGGCTTCAAACTTCCCATGCTTTCCCTTCTCCTGGAACCTTGCATTCCACATCAATACCAAATCACTTTCTCCAAATTTTCTATCCTTTTCCTTTTTATCAAATAGATACTTCATCTGTGTCTGTAACTTCATGTTTTGGTTTTGGGAAACTCTCATTATTTCATCAAGTTTAGCTAGTTGCTCCATTCTTTCCTCCATAGGTTCTGGAATATCCAAATCTTCCTGAAGGACAAACTTGTAGACTGGTAAAAAATTCTGTAAAGGCATCCTGGCTTGTGTCCCATACACCAATTCAAATGGAGATTTTCCAATTGCCTTTTTTACTGTAATCCTATTAGCCCAAACAACCAGTTTTAATTTTGAATCTCAAACTTTCTAGTTCTGACCTAACATCCTCCTTACAATCTTTAGAAGAATCTTATTGCTAGACTCTGCTTGACCATTAGCCTATGGATGGTAAGGGGCTGCATAAGAAATGGTAATACCATATGTGCTACAAAATTTCTGAATTCATCTATTTGAAACACATCCCATTGTTTGTGATCAACCTCAGTGGTGTACCAAACTTGGTAATGATGTTTTCCATTAGAAAATTTGTCACAACTCTACTTGTAGCCTATTTAGTTGGGATTGCTTCAACCCATTTGGTAAAATAATCAGTGGCCACCAGTATCCACCTATGTCCACCACTTGATTTTTCTTGTATTTTTCCAATGAAATCAATTCCCCATTGATGAAAAGGGCATCAGCCTACAAGGGTCGAAGTGGCAAAGCTCCCTGATACTTCAATTTTCCAGAGAATTTCTAGCAGGCTTCACATTTTCTTACATATGTAAAAGAGTCATTAAAAACCTTTGGCCAATAATAACCTACCCTGAGAATTTTATGCACAGTTGTCTTTCTGAGTAATGTCCTCCACAAACCCCTTCATGCATTTCACTTAAGACATGTCTGGCTTGAGAGTCATCCAGACATAACAATAGTATACCATCCCTGTTCTTCCATAACAGATCTCCATCCATGAAAACATACTTAGACGCCTGCAACTTTAGAGTTCTTTTTTGGTTGTCACTCAATCCCTCTGGACACTTCATGTATTTAAGGTAATGCATGATACTTGCATACCATGGAGTATACTCAATACTCACAATTGTAGTCTCTTCTTCTACACTGCAAATTTGATTTGCTTTAATATTAGCCTCTGCCATTAACTTAGCCAAGCCCTGACCTCTTACCAGTTTAGTAATTTGTATCTCCATGTCAAAATCTTGGATTTTGTTAATCCATCTACATCTTTTTCCTGTTACTTCAGACTGTGTCAGAATATCTTTGACAACTACATGAGGGACGTAAGCAACCACCTTTGCTCCAACAAGATATGGCCTGAAAGCTTTTATAGCTTTTACTAATGCAAATGCCTATTTTTCCATTATATCATACTTTAATTCAGACCCCTGTAATGACTTACTGAAGAAGCACATAGGCTATTCATGACCATCCTCATTCTTCTGTAACATAACAACAACAATAGTGTGCATTGAGGCGAATGAAAATATCTAAAAAGGTTTCACAAAATCTGGAGACTTAAGGACAGGAGCTTCCTTGATGGCCCTTTTGATCGATATAAAAGCTTCCAAAGCCTCTGTAGTCCATTCTATTTTCTGTCCTTTCCTAAACATTTTTGATATGGGTTTAATGATCTCAGCAAAGTTAGAAACAAATCTCCTAACAAAATTAATCTATCCAAAGAATGACTGTATAGCCTTGATAGTTTTAGGAACAAGAATTTTATCAATGGCCTCAACCCTCTCAGGATCTATTTTAATCCCTTCTTTTGAAACAATATGTCCCAAGAGCTTACCCTCTATGACTGCAACATGACACTTCTTAGGGTTCAAATTGATACCATATTCTAAGGCTTTAATAAATACCTTCTCCAGATGTTGAACATGATCTTCAGCCTTCTTTGAATAAGCAGTCAGATCATCCTAATAGACCACCATGATAGAATTGATCAAATATACAAATGCCACATCCATAGCTCTTTGGAAAGTTGCTCCTGTGTTTGTAAGACCAAAGGGAATTCTCATGTAAACATATGTCCCCCAAGGAGTTGTAAATGTCATCTTATATTGCTCAGATTCCTTGACCTTGACTTGGTTATAACCTAAAAACCCATCCATCATAGACAATAGTTCGTACCCTGTTACCTTATAGCCTCCATATTGGATGGAGGATAATTATCTTTGAGGGATGCTATGTTTAGATTTCTAAAATCTACACATAGCCTGATATCTCCATTTTTTTTCTCACAGGGACGAAGTTTGAGACCCACATTGAATGCCTGATCGGTTTAATGATTCCCCCATCTTTGAGCTTTTCCAATTATTCCTACATTTTAGGCTCCAATGTTGGATTTATGGGTCTTTTCTTTTGTTTGAATGGCTTAGCATCTAGCTTCAATGGTATTTCATGCTGAAACAAATCTTCCCTATATGCTTTTAGATCTTTATAAGACCAAGCAAACACATGTTTATATTTTTTTAGCAACTCTATCAACATTCTTCTAATTGTAGGGCTTATTTTTTTCCCTATGTACACCTTTCTTGGTGCAATTTCAGTTCCCAAGTTAATCTATTCAATATCTTCCCTTTTAACTGGTGTTTGCTTTATGAGAGACCGATCATTTCCATCATACACCCTCTCCAATGCTACTAAAACTTCAGGAAGCTTATTTGTTTTAAGTTGTAAGATCTCCTTCCCAAATACTATTTGCTTCCCATCCACCTCTTCAACAAAGGAATTGAAGTCAATTTCTTGGGCTTCATACTGATCTATACAGTGGAGGAATTTCAAAATGTTAGTATCATCATTAAAGACCTGCCAACTATATATGTTATCAGACACTGCAGGCCTTGTCTTGAACTCAATTTGTGATACTCCAACCAATGTAATGTCATCTCTTTTTAATGCCACATTTGCTAAAAAATCCACCATTATATTCTTTGACCTATCAATCCACTCAATTGAGAAGGCATCAAACAACTCAATTGTGTCCCATACAAATTTCCTGTATTGTTTCAGTATTTTATGTTTTGTTGCATACTTGGACTTAATTTGTGAAACAACCAACTCAGAATCCCCTAGAATAGTCATCAACTTGATTTTATGTTTCACAGCTATATTTAAACTTGTTATTAAAGCTTCATATTCTGCCACATTGTTTGTACATTCAAATGTTAACAGGAATGAATACTTAAATGTAATACCTTTAGGTAAAATAAACACAATCCCAGCTCCATTACCTTCTTGGCTACATGCTCCATCAAAATACATTTTCCACACTTCATTTCAACTTTGTCCCACATGCTTTTCAATTGGATCACTATTGGTTAATTTTGGCTGGGCTGGTTCTATCTTAAAACTCCCAAAATTGACATCACAAAAATAATTGACTTGATCTTGTGGTACACAGTCAACAACCTGATTCATCCTTGGCTCCCTGTATAACTTCATTTCCTGACCATTTATAGGAATTGTTGCATAAGAGAGATCAAACTAGACATTTCCACTAACTGCTGTCATCCACTATCTTGATAGAAGCATCCCAAACTGAGAAGGGGTATCAATTGCTATTATATCAATGCTATAGGCCACCTAAGGATAAGCAACAAGCTTGACTTCAACACCTCTCATTATACCCACCACAGGAACAGGTCGGTTATCCATTGCATAACATTTCCCTTCATATGTATCTACCCACATGCCTAGTTGTTTCATCACTCCTACTGGCATAATATTCATGGCAGCACTAGAATCTATCATGCCATTCCTCAACAATTTGTTATTTATGAGTAATGTAGTGAAAAAAAGATCAACTTGTGGGGGAGTTGTTAATATATCACTCAAGCAGACTTCCAAGATATTCACCTCCTCTTGCTTATTAATAATTTTAGTGGCCATCTTACTTTCAAAATTTATATGTTTTTCATTTCCATTTGTTATTAATTGAACAACACTGTC
This sequence comes from Sequoia sempervirens, assembly GCA_007258455.2. Taxonomy (NCBI): domain Eukaryota; kingdom Viridiplantae; phylum Streptophyta; class Pinopsida; order Cupressales; family Cupressaceae; genus Sequoia; species Sequoia sempervirens. The sequence goes on from VDFB02323876.1 coordinate 30,346, forward strand.
TTTGTATTCCTTAATTTTCATCATCTCAAGTAGTGGCACAAACATTTTTACCTGAGATAAAGCCTAAGTGAAGTCAAAAGAAGAACCCTCAGCCTTAATCATTTTCTTTTGTTATGATGTTTCTCCTTTGTTCTCTTATTTTTCTTTTTTACTTAGCTGATCAGTCTTTTGTATTTCTTTAATTCCTTTACTTCCTCCTTTTGGACAGGCTTCTGTTCACTTTTATCATTTTGTTTGTTTTTTGTTTTCTTCGAAGCTCCTTGTGTCACTTTTTGATTCCTCATAAAGATTCCCCTAGGGACACCTTCCTTCTCATTCACTATCCTATTTCTCAACTAGTACTTACTCTTTGCTTCTTCAACTACAACAACAGTTAATCTCTCTATTTCCTCTTCAGTGAGTTTCCTCATGCTATCCTAAGTAGGCATCTCATCAGATGTGGTTCTACATAATCATCCTTAGAGTCAGAAAGAACCTATTGTTCGACCATGTGGACATTGTACCTTTGATTTGAAACATCATACTAATATCCATCCTTTTATGAAGATGAGTACCTCTCCTCAACACAGTGAAAAGTATTTGAAGTTAGATATATAGTGTGATCTTCTCCATTGTTTCCCATCAACATTCCTTCTTACATTCTTTGGGCTATAACACAATAATCTGGTGAATGTGGCTTATCAAAAACTTCACAAAAATAATTGTTACTCACCATATAAGTTCCCTTATTCCTTAATGGATTCGGAGTCTCTTTGTTTCTAGGCCATTCTGTTATAGGTTTTCCATCTTTCCAATTTGTATTATAGGGCATGCCATGTAACCTAGGCCTTTCATTTTGTATGTTTTTTCTTGTTTGTATTGATAATTATTGGTTTGAGGAGCCCTATGATTGTCTTTCTTATCAATTATCCCAACAGCCCTCCTATTGTTTTCAATTGTTAATGGTGTCTTCTGGGCTTCAACCAAGTCTCTTGGGAACTTATTTCTTAGTTCATACCCTGTTTTAGGATCGAACGCATTCAAATAAACACTCAATGCCACAAAGTCTGGAAATTTTGATCCATGAGGTATTTTATTGTGTAGTTTATTGAATATTCGGTTGAAATCATAAATTGAGTCATGATTTTTATGAATTCACATAAATTCATGAAGAGCAACATCAGGTGCACTTTGATTCCCATACTGCTTGAGGAATCAGTCTTGAATATTTGGAGAGAATCAATAGAGGCTGTTGTTAGGCTGTTGAACCAATCCCTAGCTTCTTCAATAAGTGACATCATGAATAGCCTCATATGTAAATCTTCATAAGGTACATCCAAATCCTGAATGAATGCATTGAAAATCCTTAAATGATCTTCAACAGAAATTGCACTAATCCCTATAAACTTAGGCACCAGACCTCTCCAAATGCCATCCATGGGTTAAGGGTATAATTGAAATCGTGCTAAATCAAACTATCTAATCAATCATATACTGGTGAGGAGGAGGATTAGGTGGATATTGATACATTGGATTATTATATTGTGTACTATGATGTGGCAAATAATGCTGACCATGAGGTGGTTGAACATTTGTATATTATGTGGGAATATGGGGTGGATGATTTGGCTGTTTGTATTGATTCCCTACTTGATGGTGAGGAACCCTTGGTGGCTCAGAAGTCCCTACACCATGATTACCCTATTTATGATGTGGTACATACTTTGGGGGGAATCAGTTGTATGAGTAATGTTCTGAGCTTTCTACAATTTGAATTCTCTCATTGCTTGTATCATCTGGGGCTTCTCCTATTCTTCTCTCTCCTTTCTTTGAGATTCAAACCGTGCTTTTACTTCTTCATAAGTTAAAGATTCATAATCTTCTTGAGGAGTTTTAGGATCAGTGGATCCATTCTGATTACCTTCCATTTTTTAATCATATTCATGCTGATTTTTGATTCGTTCAGCCTCGAGTTCAGCTCTAAACTTAGCCTATTTCTGAGGATTGTAAAAATGATTTCTTTGATCTTCTGGGGTACAAGGCTCTGCACTTGAATTATCTCTCCATGTATCATAATGGTCACATGTTTCACCATGTGGTATTGATGATTTGTCTTTGTTTGTCATGCACATGTCCTCACTTATCTTTTTACCCTTATCAACCCTATCATCCTTATGTGTCCACTTACTACTACCAACAGGGGCTCCAGTATGACCTCACCTATACTGAGATCTTCTACCATTCATGTTGAAATTTTTTTATGAGAGTCGCCACTCACCTTCTTAAAAGTGAGAAAAAGGTTTGTTTATTCCCAACGAAGTCTATATAGATTTCTGACTCTATGATTAAGGCACAGATTCTGAGTTAATTCCCGAGCAGAGTTGCCAATTTGTCAGCTCTCAAACATGTAGGTAAGGGTACCTCAAGAGGCTGCCAATCTCTTGGTATGTTTTAGGGTAATAGACAAAGCCAAATATTTTAAGCTTTCTACTCTTTAGGTGCTGCTAGACCTAGGCGGGTGTACCTATTTGAATGAAGTAGACTTAATGTGCTTATTCCTCTTGAAATGTTTTGCCCACAATGGCAAGTAGGAGTGGACAAATAAGACTAAATTTGGTATAAATTGTATAGAAAATTTCAAAGTTAAATCCTAATATGCTCAGTTAATAGATGTAAAGAAAATGAATGAACCTAAATGGTGAAATGTAGAGACTAGTACCATATTTGGTATGTGGAGTCAAATGAAATAGAAATGAGCAACTTATTTCTGGAGAACACTCAAATTGTTTGGCATATGCTTTGTTTATAACTTGTATAAACATGCAAGACTATGATTACTAAGCTCTTCTTAATGATCTAGATGAATTTCCCTGATTACTATGATTAATGAAAAGGATTTAATCATTGCTTGAAAGAACCAGTTAATTAACCACACAGATACAACAAATGTGCACTGATAAACTAAAGATAAACTTGTTATGTCAATTTAAACAACCATAAAGCATCAATCTTGGATACAACTTAGTAATAATTTCAATGAGCACAACAAACAATTGACACTAGAAATGAGTAGCCACATCAACTGATTTTCATTGATATCTCCATTTTGAAATCATACATCATAGTCCCTATTCAGTGAGAATTCTATTCTACTGAATCCATTTTTTTTAATCTACTATATATCTAATCTAATTTCTACCATCTTCCTTTTACAATTGAGAATGAATATTTATACATTTGCATCTGAAAAGACACAACGCTTCGCATTCCATGTCCGCAAGTAACTGTATTCAAACCTCAATTAACAATCTCTGAGACATTCACCGAGACATCTCGTAGTCATACCGATCCTCAACATTACACGATAGTCATCCTATGCATCACTATGAATCCATGTAGTCCTATCGACACTTTGAGTCTCACTGACGAATTTCCATTCATCCCATGTGCTTCACTGTAACATTCCAATGTTGGGGAGACATCCCATAGATCATATTTGTCATACCAAAAGTTGTCCCTCCATTTTCTGTGTCGCTGAGACAATTCATAGTCAGGGGGAGGTTCCACAGATTACCTATGTCTCACTGAGATGTACTCTTTTGTTATGTTTGATTCACCATGACCCTTCAGAGTCGAGGAAATGTCTCATAGATCACACTACGTCTTACCGAGATGCACCCCGTGGTAACTTCTTGGTCGCTGAAACGTAACCACCTTTTCGCCGATGAAACCATATTTCAGCGTGACCCTCAAGTTTCTCACCGATGAAATAAATTTCATCAAAAAAACTATGAATCTTCGAAAAGACTCATACCGATGCCAAATGTCTTGCTAAACCATTCCTCTAGATTACTCTATTCGGTGAGACTCTCCCCGAAGTATTCTGTCAGCGTAACTTATAGGTCAGGAGGACTACATGACTTCCTCCTGATAGTTCTTTGATATAATCCCTCTGCTGTCTTGGCAAGACCAAACACCTTTGGTAAGACTTTACTCTGATGCACTTTAGTCTTACCGATATGCATATCCTCATCGTCGGTCGGTAAGACAATTCAAACTCGCCAATACCTCATCCCGAATACCTTTAGCTTGGCTGATATACTTCCACGCGTGTTGGTTGGCGAGACATAATGTATTCACTATGACTTCACACTGACAATGAATCTCCTGCCGATGTGTTCTTTCTCGTGCACTGGTCGGTGAGACATGTATGAGTTCGCTATGAGTCATCCCAATAGAATTCTCTTGCCGATATGATCTTTCTATTGCCGAAACAAAAGATGTGTCCTACCGATAATCTGCAACAAGTATACATTAGTGAAAAATATAGGTCGGGGAGACCTTCACCCTATCTTGCCAATATGGGTAATACAATGAAATATCAAGGACTAGATGAATTCTAATGGATCATATGACAAAATATGAGCATGACACCATGAGGAAGGAATTTTATGCTTATGATGAGGACTTATTTTCAAAACTCATGAATGCAATTGATTGTAAAATATTCAAAATTTTACAGTTCTAACAGGCATTTCAAAATTAGATGCTTGGTCCAAGAAGGCTACCATGGTTGTTCAATACTTTGATGACTTGGTTCAAGCTCTTGATATGACTAAAACTGAGGATTTATGGACTGGTTTTGGGTAGCTTCATGCTTTTTCTTTTCTTCCATCTCTTGTTGATAACAAAAGGCCTCATAAGATTGTTGTTGCTACTATAGATAGGCTTGGTAAGCAAGGTCCTCCTGTTGCATGTTGTACTCACATTCTCTATTGATTTCTTCTATCTACTTTGTGATGTCAAGAAATATACTCTTTATGCTTGCAATCTCCTCCTTCTCACTCTCTTGGAGTTGGCTGGGAACAAAATATTCTTCTTGGGGTTGGTTTTGAGCATATGAAGGTTGATTTGGAGGTTGAGTAGGGTTGGGTGGGAGGTATTCATATTGTGCATGTTGATTTCCTTGAAAATCCATGGAATTGGGTGTAAAACTAGCAACATGGTTGATTTGATATGGATGATAAATGGGTGGATTAACAAAATTTTCATGGTATTATGAATGATATGTTGTATTTCCATGAAACATAGACATGCTTATCCATTCAAAAGCTAGAAAATAAGCAAAAATCAAAAAAAATTTGAAATAAACTAGCATCTAATCATACTGAAATTTGTAGAAATACCATTCAAAGTCGTTAGATGTGTTGTTTTCCTTGCCTCCAAAGGCTAAGATCACTGACACACACACCATGAATCAGTGATATATGAGTGAACTTTGGACTGAAATAGTCCAATGGTGTCCCACCGAGCATGCCAAAAACTATTGTCACAGAGGATCACACCCTGAAAACTAAGTGTGAAACTCAACAATCCTATGCAACCTGGGATCAAACTTAGGTTGTGGGTGACCTATTGCAAGAATGAACCTCCAAATTATGGGTTGGTTCCCTTTTGGATAAACTAGAAAACTGATGATATTTGTTTGGGAAAAGGGTAAGAAGGATAATTGATTGAATGTAAAACTACTTCTAAGAGGTGATGCACCAAAATGATATAAACATGCAAACTCATTCACAACTATTTTTAAGAGAGATCTATTCAAAAAGCTCAAAAAAGGAAAATTTGATCACAATAATGTTTCTAAAGAAGGCTTACTAATCTATATTTTTAGAAGGAAAACTATGTCTCCCAACTTGGAAGACAAAATAAACACAAGAACAACCTAAGACCTGTGATGAATAATTGCTTTTATACATGTACAGTAATGAATGAGACAAAACTAGAGGTTTTAGTGATTAAAACACATTAACTTCATCAAATTCATTCATAAAGACACTCACATTAATGTGAGAAGGTGAAATTGATAAATCTTGAACTAAAATAGTAGGAAAATACTACATAAATGACAATAATAAGTAACCTGTAACTTACTACTCTGTATAAATCTATAAAATAAGTAAAAAATCTTCTTAATCTTTGCAATGCATTAGGGAAACTTAGATAAGCCAGAACTAAGGGAAAAATACCAAATCTTTTTATTTATATACAAAACTAGTCTCAAACTGTTAAGAGGTGGCACTTGCAGTTCAACTACACTCTAAAAATATCTCCTCCAAGATGATTCATGAGAAAAATGGAAAAGTCCTAGAAAGGGGGCCCACAAATAATGTAAACCAAGCTCAAAAAACTCCAAACTCCCCCTCATGATTAGCTTGACTAAAGAGAACTCCAAACAACACTCAAGTTTGACTAAATGTCAAAGAAAATCACTCTAGATCCATTGATTGCTTAACTCAACTTCAACTCCACCTCCTCACATGCTTAGAGGGAATCTATCAGTTTATTTTAACAAGGATTAAGGTAAAAAATAGTTAGCTACCTTAGTAATTTTTGGAACAAACTGACCTCACATATATTCTAATAGTTATTAAGGTAATTAATTAATAATTTACCTTAATAAGTCATAAAATGAACTCATATTGTCTTATGAGTATGTGGAGAGGAGTTAAATTGTTATTACATGTTTTTGTAGGTGCCAAAGATGATAAAAATATACCTTGCCTAAGCATTTAGCAAAATAAACATGAGCAATGGATAAGTCATTAATAGATATGCATTTTTCTAACATAAAGTGACAAAATCACTTGGCGGACAAAGTTAGGTTTTCATAAAAAACCTAAAAAATTGCTTCTATTCCTTGGCCACGGGTTCATTTCCATTAGTTTCATTTTACATCTTCTTTCTTGCTTTGATGTGCTACTACCATGGCTAGGGTTTGAGCTTCTATGAATTCTTCTTCATAGACTAGGTCATTGAAGAATGTTGGTAAGTTTCTTTCATTTTGAAATGCTAACTCTCTTTCATTTTCCTAGAAATAAAATATGGTGCTCTGGTTTGTGCAAAAAGAAAGATGAAATCTATGTATTTTTTGTGGTATTTCCTCTACTTTTTGAGTATGGAAAACTCTTGTGATGCATATGGCGATGGGTATGATCTTTACTATCTACTAGGGTTGTCAATATTATACCATTTTAAACTACCTAAATTATCCTTCAAATGTTTCCCCTTAGTGCATTACTTTTTGCACTTTCATTGTGATTTTTGCCACTTCTAATCAATGATTTTCTCATTGAATGGTATGTTGTCACTCCAAAATAATGTGCTTCCAACCAATTTGAAATTAATTCTAAGACATTTTCCAAGAGTATCTTCCTTTCATCTTCAAGCTTTCGAAGAAACTATGGAAAAGTAATACAAAATGATTTAAATATGGTTTGTCTTTGTACACTTTCAAATAGACATGTCCAACTTCTATCTCTTTTGAGAGTATATGATATTTTAAAAGTTGTGCTTTCCTTGCAGGGTTTGAAAAGACTGCCTTCTTGCTCATTCTCATGTTTCCCTGTCTTTTGTTGAGTATGAAATGTGCATTTTCCTTTTGAAGTGACCATGAAAATCTATTAAGGTCTTCTCCCTTTAATGATTTAGATTGTCAAGGCTCTATGAACATGAGGTAATTGACTCTATCTTTTTGCCTTGTTTGGATCTATGCTCTTTAACTCTAACTATAATTTTTTCTTCATCATTGCCCATTATGTTTGATTGTGCTCTTTTTTCAATGACAATAGACTGTTCCACCCTTAATCTCTACATAGACTATTGCTTATTATCAACCTTTTTACATAATGTTTCTAAACTTTGTATTTGTAGTGCTATTGTTGCTTCAATAGTCATGTATTCTCAAAAATTAAGGAGAATGTTCTTTGATCATTGATGACTCTTCATGACTATCTTTAAAACATGAAGCTATCACTGTATTTCCTTTCATTTACATGTTACTACTATCTATTTGGCACAAAGGAGTATTCACCTTTATATGGAATTATGAAATCGCTTTCCTCTTATGATATTCAATGTCTCACCATGATTTGAATGTTTGTGAATGATGACTATTTGAAGAACACTTGGCATTTCTTTGATTCATGGTGAATACCATACCTTATTGATAAAAGGTTAGTGTACTTAATTTGCTATCGAGTGTTTCATCTATATTTGCTTCTCTTAACACTCAATCTTTTCTCTTTGCATGAATTGTCTTTTAAGTTTCTTCATGTGGTTGTCATGCACTTTAATATGTAATTCCCTCTCCTTTTCTCATGAGTTGAAATTTCCATGAGATCACATTTTTTGAAGCATTCTTCCCTCTCATGCTTGGTACATTGTCAATCACTTAGCAACCTTACTAATGAGGGCACAACCTGAGACTTAGAAAATAACCCACAAACAAGAGAATAATTTTACTATTCAGAAAATGGAGCTTCTTACATGCAGAGGATCTCAAATCCCCAAGTTCTACAACACATGCAAGTTATAGAAAGCTACAGAATCACCCTTTCGTAATATGCGAGCTTGCCCCCAAAAAGTTACCCAAAAATTAGAAACCCGCCCATAAATAGAGCTCCTCTTTAGTTTTGGAGCCAAAACAACATTCAAATTTGAGTTTAGGCAGTTTGGCGCCAAAAAATTACAACTTGAAGTTCAAATTTTGAAAGAACATTTGCAATTGTATCTTCTAGAAAGTGTGGCAACTTTTTGGGGCCATAACTTTTGATCTGGGACTCCGATTCGTGAACCGTTTGAACTGTTGGAAAGGTCTCAAGTCAATAACGCGCTCAAAATCAGCTACACCAATTTTGGCAAGTTTTGAGGCTGATCCGGCAACTCTAAGTGCCTCAAATCTAACTCGAAATATTTTCAGGTGCAAATCTGGGAAACTAAAACTGCAATATCTTTCAACCCAATAATAGAGAATAAAAACCGTAAATTGGGAATTTCATTATGAAAAAAAGGGTATCCAAAAATGTAAAACATCTAAAAACCAAGAAACTTGAAATTTAACTATTTTTGGGTGATGCAAGATTGCCCTTACACCACTGGATGTTCCTGCATCACTTACCTACTATCATTTATCATCACCAATTTTTTATGTGGTGGAGTATCCTTTGAATCTGGGTCATATTACCCTGTGCATTACTTGTTTTGATTGCCTTCAATAGCATAATGACTATTCCATTCAAGATATATTGCTTGATAGCTTGATGAAGTAATGTCATCAATTGAATGGTTGAAACTTTCAATGAATATCCTGGACTGATGAATTTTTTTGTTAAACCACAAACTAGGTTTTTGAGAAATTTAATGGGTTGTTTCATCTAATTATTTCCTAATTTTTGTTTAAAAATCATGAAAACCTAGTTTGTGGTTTTTGAGATATGATTGTAACAAGTTTGACTATCCTTTAATGTTGTATTTTGAAATATATGGAAAAGACTTCTTTCGTTGCATACACTGCTACTATTATTCCTTTAAACATTCTAGGATCAACCCTTGTGGGAGCCACATTTCCTCCACATGTTGTAATTCTCTTAAGTTATCATGTAACTATCCTGCAATGGTTCTTGACCTTCTCCTGCATAGTGAACAAACAAGTTAAGATAAAACAAATGGGCTAATAGCTTCTCCTTGATTGATATTTGTATATGATGTTTATTTATCTCCATTTTTTTCTATCAGAGGTAGAATAAGAAGTACATTTTGAATTACTACATATAGAAGTAGAGATGAGACCATGAGCTCTAACATCATGTTTTCTTCCTCCTACAAGTTTCTTCTTGGAGCTATCACTAGGATAGCTAGAGATGTTGATAAACAATGGGATTCGTCATTCACTCAGGAAATGACAGGTCCCAACTATCTTTTATATATGTTTTCCCTTAGTTCCAATGTACTTGCTATTATGCATTCTATCACATACAGTTACTCTCATGGCTTGTTTGGGATCATATAAAAAAAAAATCTTTTGAATATAAACATTTATTTCATGCAATGACATGTAAAATCTCTCTTTTTTGAAAATCAATTGCATAACATGAAATGAACATTATTGCATTTCATTGCATTGTCTATATATTTATAAGCAACTTAAGCAGAAAATTTGTATGTACCTTTCTCTTTCTTCAAAGTAAAACATTAGAGTTGTCTCAACTTGACCAAATTGGGCTAAAAACCACAATTTGGTAATAGAAGGCTCATCCCTTAATAATTTTCACATCATGACATTTTGATTTTTCTCATCTAGAACCTTTTCTTTGATGATACTCTCTCTCGCTCTACAACTTGAGAGAGTGTCACTCATTCTTGTTAGAGTTGCATCATTAGTTGTTAGTTGAATCATTCTTATTTATGTTTCAATAATGATTAACATAATCAAATGTCTTTCCTAATTTATTGAAATTAATAATTTAATTTTGTGATTAAGCTAAGCTAATTAAACACAATGTGACATCCTTTCCCCGTAAGGATAGTCATGTCTCGATGACTATATGATATAAAGGTGATCATCACAATGTTAAAGTATTCAAAATCAATGCTATTCTACATAATTAAAAATATATATGAAAGATTCATACATTTTCTTGTCATACCTTTGTAGTTTCATTAATTGAGTAAGTTATCTTTAAGTTCTTGACAATGCATCTTTAAACATAGTCTTTAGGTCTAATCACTAATTAAAATCTTGCACTGGTGTTAGCTTATCAAAAAAGATTAAATATCTTATGAAAATCTCGAGGAGTGGATCATTTCAATACCAACATTATTCTATGCAAATAAATTGCATTAAAATTTCAAATAACTCACTTTCAAAGTCATACAATTGAAGGTATCATTAAGATAGATCACGACTTGATCATATGATCATTCATAAAATATATGTATTACCAATCTAAGTTATTTATAATAACTTTAGATAATTTTACTAAGTTGCAATTGTGGAGTAAGTTGCACCTAATTGAGTTAGTATAATATACTCATTTTCATCAAGTAAATGAAACTTTAAAAATTTTCTTACCTTCAAATCTTGAGATCATCATTTTTCTTATCTCTTTAAACATGATTAGTTGTTATACAACCAACTTATCATCTCAATCTATGCCTTTCCTGTACAATAGATCAAAAAAATAAAATAAGGCATTTATCCTTCATTAAATGAAAATCAAGTTATCTTATTCAAAATTTCATGCAAGTTTACACAAAAGAATAAGTTCTTATCATGCATACCTTTTCATATATGACACTATAAATGTTCTGATTTATCATTCATAACCACATGTGACTTGAAGAGTCAACGAATAAATATTTTCATCTCATCAATCATGTGACCTAGACAATATGTTCATCTTGTCATTCATGCCTACTCACATGTGATTTGAACAATATGTCCATCTTGTCACGATATGTGTGAAATCTATGCTCTCATGAAGTAAGTGACACTTGCAACTTATTTAATTATTTCTAGCACAAATATCTATGCAAATGTCCTTCTACTCATGAAGTGACTCAAGCTTTGGCCAAATATTTTATTCTTTATTTATACCCTACCCTCAGGATAACTTGGGAGCCACTTAGCATCTTTCCAACACATTCTCCTCTTTTACAATAAATCACAATTGTATTCATTTTATCATACATACTTTCTCGTATCTGAACATATATGATAGTTTCTTGATGTTTACTATTCATAACCAAACCATAATTCCTCCCTAGTTCGCTGTCAATTGTGACATCATACCAGGCATCTCATGGACAAAAGAATCAACATCACAACTCTTTAACAATTGCATCAAAATGAAGTTGGAAAACATTGTGAGATTTGTTTTCATAACTACTAAACATATAAACTACGATTCCATTCTATATATAAACTACAAAAATGGTATCTCATTAGATAAGATTACTTTGAGGTTTTTTGTCAAAGGTTCACGCACCAAACACATGTTTTTGTACTTCACAAATTTACATCATGAAGATGAACCAAAACCAATCTACCAACTAATTTATGCTTGAATCTATTCATAATAATGAAACTAATAATATTAAGAATCCATAAAAAATCAATCATGTAAATATTTGCAACTATCTCATGCTACTTATTTTAGTCCATATTTTGTATGCATTTCAAGGAAAAAATTATTAGAATTCATTGCAACATGGAGATATATTATTTCACAATGATTTACTCCCCTAGTTCTTGAGCTAACAATAAATAAAAGACAAAAGAATTAATTCAGGAGCCTACCACTTCTATTTCTCCACAAGTCTTTTTCTTGGCATTCGCTCTTTATCGCTACATATGTACTATGGCAATATAATTACTTCAATCTTCAAGAACTTTTATGTTGTCACAGGAATCAAATCTTCACAAGGCATAATTGGTATTTCTATTCAAGTGTATTCTCACATCGAGATTCTCTTATACAGTTTCTTGACTATTTTATGAATATTTTCTCTTGAGTACACCTCTAATTTCTCTACGGATGCTTATCAATCAAAGTTTGTCATTTGCAGACTAAGGATCAAGCTTATCAGTAGATGTGACTTTTGCACACACACCTTCAACACTTCATCCTCATGCCAAGAGTAAATGACTTCTATAAATCATACACCCAACATAACTGGTGGTTCATATATCTTCACACCCAACAAGATATCACTACATCTTTATGCTTCCATTCTCCCATTATTCTATCAAACACCATCTTTAGTGAGAGTTGAATGCTTATCTTTCAAAATTCCCAGCCATTCTATCATCGCTCTACAATCTACATTTGCTCTACAATCTACAATCTACATTTGTTAAGCATAGTTAATTCAAGAGCCTACCATTTCCATTTCTCCACAAGTCCTTTTCTTTGCATTCACTCTTTATCACTATATATGTGCTATGGAAATATAATTACTTCAGTCTTCAAGAACTTTCATGTTGTCATAGGAACAAAGTCTTCACAAGGCAAAATATGTATTTCTATTCAAGTGTATTCTCACTCCGAGATTCTCTTATCTAGGTTATTGACTATTTTATGAATATTTTCTCGTGAATACAAACCTAATTTCTTTATAGATGCTTAACAATCAAAGTATTCCATTTGCGGACTAAGGATAGAAGCTTCTCATGCACACACACCTTCAACACTTCATCCTCATTCCAAGAGTAAACAATGATTTATATAAATCATATGCCTAATATAATTGGCGATTTAAATATCTTCACACCTGACATCTTCACGCTTCTATTCTCCCATTATTCTATCAAATTCCATCTTTATACCAAAATTTGAATATTTATCATTCAAAATTCCTAGCCATTCTATCATCTCTCTACAATCTACATTTGCTCAAAAGTTATGAAAGATTTTTCAATAATCTACATATTCTTGCAACATATGATGCCTCTTTTTCTTCGTGAAGTTGTGCATAATTATTTTGGCATATGGAAAATTCACTGTCAGCAATTCACCGACTAAAACTTAACCACCAACAATTCACCACAGGAAAATTCATCGCCATAACAATTCATCGTGCAAAAAATTAATTGCCTAAATTTTTGGTGATTAATTTTCTGTGGTGGTGAATTTTCCTACAGTGAATTGTTGATAGTGGATTTTCCATCGGTGAATGCTAGCAGTGAATTTTCCTAGAGCCAATTATTTTGTATTAAACCTGTCAAATATATATGCTTGAAGGTTTTTAAAGCATTCTTTCCAACTCTATAATCATTAAATGATTTTGCACACATGGCTTTTGATGGCACCCACCCCCTTGTAAGTGCCTAAAAACTCACTTTAAATTGAGCAAATAGATAGAAAAGGAGAGTTTGTGTTGTTGGAAGAAACTCACACAACCTCTATAGAGGTTTAGACATGATATTCAAGCCAAATAATAAGTTAAGAGGCATAAAATAAGTTGTAGATGCACAAACTAACTTGCTGTCAAAAACAGGTTGTTGTTGCCGGTACTTGCAGCGCTGGTTGGAGGTGACTATTTAGAATTTCAACAATGTAAAATACTTCAAAATTGCACAGAATGAACTATACTTTCAGAATAGTGATTTATAGCAAAGATACTCATAAAAACACACACACACAGAGGTAATAGCTATGAAGGAAAAATATTATATTAACTTAAAAGTTTGACTTCACACACACATAACCATGCATTCACATAATATTTGCTAGATAGAGCATCCTCTGCCAAACCTCTTACATTGTCTTTGTCCTCCTGCTATTTGCTATAGTCCTCTTTGATAACTTCAAAAAATTCCTTCTATTGTCCTCCAATATTCCCGGTGTTCGCTTCTATTCTCTTTTGTTTTTGTTGTTTTTCTCCTCTTTTTTCTTCTTTGTGCCAGTTTCTTCTTTCTATTGTTTTATTCTTCTTCACCCAACTACCAAAATTTGGAAGCTTCTTCTCAAAAATCTCCCAAAAATCTTGCCTAAACAGCTGCAACATTAAAAAAATTGCATTAATTCCTCCCCCTACTTGTTTTTTACTTTAAAATCTCTTAATCAACTTTGTCATAATGATTTCTTTCATGTTGTTGCTCAATAAATGAACATACAAGTAGGTTAAGCTAACCCAAAACAAAATCAAAATTCATATTTTAAATTTTATAACTTTTATCTCCACATACGGTGGCATTAGATGAGGAAAAGTATAAAATATATATAATTTTTAAATATTATGATGCCCCTGCATCAAACTACTAGGCTAAAAAATTTGTGAGCCCCTACTCACTGTGTAAAGTTCTTTATTGTTGCAAGTTAAAGGTCTTGTTGTTTTAGGTCAACAACCCTATCATCTTGTGCTAACTGGAGTGTTTCCAGATTTGTTAGGCTTAACCATGTTGCATCCTCCACTAGCCTACCCTTCCATTTCACTAAATATTCATTGTTCTCTTTTCCCCTTATCTTCCTAATCACTCTTGAATCCAAAACATCTTCAATCCCATCTTGTGCTTTCTTAGGTAGTTGTTCCTTCCATTTATCTGGGGTTTTCTTATCTTCTTCTTGTAGTTGTGATGTCTCTCCCTCATGGTAAGTATATAAATCTGAAACATTAAAAATGGGTGAGATTTCCAAACCTTTAGGCAACTTCAACTCATAGGCATTCGGTGAAAACTTATTGATGATTTTGCATGGTCCAATTTTCTTCCACTTGAGCTTGTTGTAGGTATGGCCAATAAACATTTCCTTTCATAGGTGTGCTAATACCATATCTCTAACTGCAAAATTCTTCTCCCTTCTCTTCAAATCAACTTTCTCTTTATACTGTTGGCTGCTCCAGCTGAGTTTTTCTCTCACTTGCTTATGTAAATCTTGCATATATTTGGAAAACTCCTCTCCTTCAACACTTCTTTTATATCCCTCGATATTTGCAAGCTCCCTCATTTCTGAAATACCTCTAGGACTATGCCCATAAATAATTTGAAATGGAGTTTTACCTGTGCTTTTGTTGACTGAGTCATTGTATGCAAACTCATCTTGAGGCAATGCCAAATCCCATTACTTAGGCTTGTCACCAATTAAACATCTTAGAAAATTTCCTAAGCTTTGATTAACAACTCTAGTCTGTCCGTTGGTTTGAGGATGATATGTTGAACTAAACTTTAAGTCAATCCCTAATTTTTTCCAAAGTGTCCTCCAAAAATGTCCTACAAACTTAGTATCATGATTTGAAACTATACTTTCTGGTAAACCATGTAATCTAAAAACCTCCATAAAGAACAAATTAGCTACATGTGTTACATCATCCATCGTTTTGCATTCTATAAAGTGAGCCATTTTGGAAAATCTATCAACAACCACAAAAATGGAATCCTTACCTTTCTATGTTCTTGGTAATCCAAGCACAAAATCCATGCTCACATCTTCCCATGGATTCTCTAGTATGGGTAATGGCTAGTATAAGCTTGTATTTTGACTCCCTCCTTTGGCATATTGACAAAATTGACATCCTTGCACAAATTTTCTGATTTCAGCCCTCATCCTTGGCCAAAAATATCTTTCACTAAGTTGTGCCATTGTTTTATCAGTTCCAAAATGTCTAGCTAAACCACCACAATGTTTCAACCATTTCAACTGAAACTAAATTAGCAGTGCTTCCACTATCTATTATGAATTTGCAACATTTACCACCTGATTTACATATTTTCCTAAATAAAATTTTTCTTTGGAAAAGTTCATCTTCTTTTTTTACTGGCTTCAACAATTCCCTCTTCATCATAAGTGCTTCTCCTCTCTCAGGTTCATCTAGTTGACTAACTAGTGCAAGGGCACCAAGGTATTTGGGTACAGTTGTTCCATGGAGGTCTTAGGTTAGTTTGTTTTTTGAGTCTAGAAGCTTTGAATAAGGTCATGATTGACTAATCTATATTGTAACAAGTTATTTTAGATGGTTTTAGTGGTCATTAGGAGGTTGGGAAACTCAAATTTCAAATTTGACAAAGTTGTCAAAATGTTGTCTAGGCAAAATGCAAAAAATGTAATTTTTTAAGGAGCCCAACAATCAGTTGGGATTTAAAATTTTGTTGGTCAGTTTGAAGGTTATTTTTGGTGGGAAAGGTTTATAAAATCTTGAGGAACTCTAATGGAGTTTTGGTTGATGATTTTGTACAAGAAGAAGCAATAAAACCCCCTATTTTCCACTAAAAATTTGTGTTTTTACCAGAAAATCTATTGTTTCTAGGCTTGTATAGCCCGTACAGTTGGTGTTTGCTCCATAACTACATTGAATCCTTTGGAAGATGGTTATATCTCTGTTTTGAATCTATATTGGTGCATTATTTTTTGTGTTTCAAGGTTTTAATTGATAGATAACTGAAAGCGGGTCTGCAAATTCCATTTGTGGTTTTGAAGGCTTAGAGGTGGATATGGCCCATTCCATTTGACTGTAACCCCTGTGACTAAATGGAATGGCCTGAACAAGTTAGGAATTAGGTTCTTTGAATTGGTTTGTGAGTTGAGGGTATGGTTTGTGCATTTGGGCATGATGCCCTAAGTGTCAAAATTGGGTATTTTGGTGAAATTTGACGGTCTTGTAAAGGAAAGTGAAGAATCTCTTGGGGGAAGCGAGTTTTTATGATTACTTGGGCATCTAAAGAAGATATGAAGATATTTGATGCAATTGTGAGAAGCCAAAGATAGGGAACATGGTTTTTCAATAAACCCTACCAAAAATAAGGAAAAGTGGGGGTTCAATGAATAAGTGTCATAGTGGGGTTTCTTGGTGCTCAAAACTGTTGATTTGGGATTTTTGTAGTCTGATAAGTGATTACCCATAGGTTTTTGGGCTGGTAGAGAGATAGGAATACACTTCCTTTTTAAAAGAGACCTAATTGGACATCTAGGACAACGTAAGTGTATTAATTTGAGGGATTTTTTTTGAAGGAATGGTGAGAGTTTTT
The DNA here is from genome assembly GCA_007258455.2 of Sequoia sempervirens. Taxonomy (NCBI): domain Eukaryota; kingdom Viridiplantae; phylum Streptophyta; class Pinopsida; order Cupressales; family Cupressaceae; genus Sequoia; species Sequoia sempervirens. Next base: position 47,627 of record VDFB02323876.1, read on the forward strand.
GTGATATGTTGCATGAGGGAATAAAGGGTACCTAAAAAGGTATTTGGTTAGTGGATTTGGTATTGGTTTGGGAAGTTAAGGTAAAAAACCCTTTGTTGGACTCCTACAAGGAAAACTAGGTGAGTTGGTGAAGGGATGGTAAGCCAAGGTTGTAAGATCTGAGAGAGTGTTTTTTTTGGATCATTTTGTGGTTGGAAAGAAGTTACCACCCTACATTACATCAATTGGTATTAGAGCACATGGAATAGATCTTTTGAGTGTCGAAGATTGTAGATTGAAGTAAAGAAACTTGGAAGTTGAAAAGACAAAGTGTTAAGATGCCTCCAAAGAGAGATAATATGGCTAAGAAAATGCAAGAGATGGAAGAGAAGATTGAGAGGGAGATTAGAAAGTTGCAAGAACTACAAAATAGATTGGCAGCAAGGTTGGATAGTGTTGAAACAAGACAAAAGAGAGGAATGATTGTTGGTGATGAAAGTGACACTAAAGAAGAAGAAGATGAAGACTTTGAAGAAGTAGATGAAGAGTTGGATGTTGAAGACCAAAGAATTGAAAGGATCCTAAAGGTAGTAAAAGGGAACAAGCACAAGGTAAAATTTGATTTACCCATGTATGACGGTACTCTTGATGAAGACACACTGTTAGTTTGGATTGTGGCTTTAGATAATTTCTTTGAATGTGAGGATGTGTTTGATGAAGAGAAGGTGAAGATTGCAAGACTAAATTGAAAGGGAATGCATTAGTTTGGTGGGACTATGAACAAGATGAGAGGAGAAGAAAAGGTAAGTCTAAAATTGTTTCATGGGATAGGATGGTAGCTAAGTTAACAGGTAAATTTTTTCCAAGTGATTATGCTATCCAAATGTCTAAAAAGCTTCAAGATTTAAGACAAAGGGAAATGGATGTGAAAAATTACACTAATGAGTTTTATAAGTTGAGCATAAGGGTTGGACATATGGTTGATGATGTAGAAAAAGTGGCTAAGTATCTTAGTGAAGTAAGGTTTAACATCTAGGATGAGATAAGTTTGCACAATCCTAGGACCATTGAGGAATGCTACTGAATGGCTATAAGGGCAGAGGAAAAGGTGAAGAGAAGACAAGAAAAGTCAACTAGAGGAAGAGGCAGCCATACAAGAGGAAGAGGTACATTTTCTTCTTCAAGAAAAACCAATGAAATCCAAGGAGATGCACCTAAAGAACAAGGACAATTTTTTAATCACTGTGGTGGATTTAGAGGCACTAAAGGCAAATTTGGTGGTGGTAGGAATTCAAACATGTTTTCAGGTAGGTTCTATAATTGTAATGAATTTGGTCATCCATCTTACAAGTGCCCTAAATTTTTTGGTGCTTTATCAAGTGGTGGTGAGAGAAGAAGTGAAAGGAGATCACAAATAGTGGAGGAAGAAGAATGTCAAAGTACAAATTCACCAAATATAGTTTCTACTCCAAAAGTTGGGGACTCTTTGATGATTACAAGAAAAATCCTCAAGGCAACAAATGATAAAGAACCAGTGCAAAGGATATCTCTATTCAAAACTACATGCAAATGCAAATAAAAGATATGCAAGGTAATCATATATTCAAGTAGAACTGAGAATAGGGTTTCTAGTGATATCATAGATAAGTTGTGATTGTCAAAATTTCCTCATGAGCATCCATACAAGATATCATGGTTGAATGATAACCAATCCATCGTGATTAGTGAACAAGCTTTGATTGAATTCAAGGTTGGAAGTTATAAGGATAAAGTTGTTTGTGATGTGGTACCAATGAATTATTGTCATATTTTTCTTGGGAGACCATGGAAATATGATAAGTATGCCATACATTATTATAGAAGCAATTGTTATCATATTAAGCATGAGGGAAATTGTTTTACATTAACCCCATTGCAAGGAGGTGTTGATGATCAGTCTAAACCATCCAAGGTTATTGTGTTTGGAAAGGAGTTTGTGCATAAAAAGGAAGGACAAAGGATAGAAATTGCAACCACTTCAAGGTTTGGAAATGTCAAGGCAATAAATTGGAAGAATGCTTCAAGATCAGAGTGGAGAGGTGCTATGTTAGTGTCAAGGACAGGTCAAGAGGACAAAGGAAAGATTAATCAAGAAAAGTTGATGAAATTTAGTTTGGGATAGTGCTATTTCCTATAGTTGTTACAAAAGTTGGGGGACAGTCAAGATCTATTAAGGAGGAAACTACTAAGATAGTCAATACAGTGGGGAATAGGTCTGAAATTGAAAAGGTTTTGAAGACAGTGAAATTGGTGCATAATACCAAAGGAAATGATGAAGTGAATCAAGTAGAAAAGAAAGGAAAAGTGCATGAAGCAATGATGGACAAGAGGATAATTCATAGGAAAAATGGTAAGGATGTGTTTGCAAGTCAAGGAGAAGGTATAACATTAGATCATGCAAGATAGATTAGGGAACATGAATCAAGGCAGTTTGTAGGGTTGGAACATTACCAAGTTGGAAACAAATTCATGAATGACAAGTACAATGCAATATTTTAGAGTTTTTCGGTCAAAGATGCTTTTATAAACCAAAGAGATAAATTTTTCAAGAGAGAACAAGTTGCAAAACAGTTTCCAAGAGACTTGGAAAAGTTTCAAGGTTGGTTGTATGGTGCAGGGGAACCAAGTTATTTGGGTAAAGTTGTTCCATGGAGGTCTTAAGTTAGTTTGTGTTTTGAGTCTAGAAGCTTTGAATAAGGTCATGATTGACCAATATATATTATAAAAAGTTTTTTTAGATGGTTTTAGTGGTCACTAGGAGGTTGGGAAACTCAAATTGTAAAATTGACAAAGTTATCAAAATGTTGTCTAGGCAAAATGCAAAAAATGCAATTTTTTGAGAAGCCCAACAGTCAGTTGGGATTTGAAAGTTTGTTGGTCAGTTTGAAGGTTATTTTTGGTGGGAAAGGTCTATAAAATCTTGAGTAACTCGAATGGATTTTGGGTTGATGATTTTGTACAAGAAGCAATAAAAACCCCTGTTTTCCACTATAATTTTGTGTTTTTACCAAAAAATATGTTGTTTCTAGGCTTGTACAGCCCATACAGTTGGTGTTTTCTCTAGAAATACATTGAATCCATTGGAGGATGGTTATATCTCTATTTTGAATCTATATTGGTGCATTCTTTTTGTGTTTCAAGGTTTTAATTGATAGTTAACTGAAAGCGGGTTTGTACATTCCATTTGTGGTTTTAAAGGCTTAAAGGTGGATATAGCCCATTCCATTTGACTGTAACATTTGTGACTAAATGGAATGGGTTGAAAAAGTTAGGAATTAGGTTCTTTGAATGGGTTTGTGAGCCGGGGGTGTGGTTTGTGCATTTGGGCATGCTACCCTAAGTGTCAAAATTGGGTATTTTGGTGAAATTTGAGGGTCTTATGAAGGAAAGTGAAGAATCTCTTGGGGGAAGTGATTTTTTATGATTGATTAAGTATATGCAGATGATATGAAGAGATATTGATGCAATTGTGAGGTTTCAAGAGATAGGGAACATGGTTTTTGAATAAACCCTACCAAAAATAAGGAAAAGTGGGGGTTCGGTGGATAAGTATCATAGTGGGGTTCCTTGGTGCTAAAAACTATTGATTTGGGAGTTTTTCAGTCTGATAAGTGAATTCCTATAGGTTTTGGGGGCTGGTAGAGAGAGGAATACACTTCCTTTGTAAAAGAGACATAATTGAAGGTCTAGGACAATGTAAGTGCATTAATTTGAGAGCTTTATTATGAAGGAACGGTAAGAGTTTTTGTGATATGTTGCATGAGGGCATAAAGGGTACCTAAAAAGGTATTTGGTTGGTGGATTTGGTTCTAGTTTGGGAATTTAAGGTCAAAAACCCTTTGTTGGACTCCTACAAGGAAAACTAGGTGAGTTGATGAAGGGATGGTAAGTCAAGGTTGTAAGGTATAAGAGAGTGTTTGTTTTGGTTCAATTTGTGGTTGGAAACAAGTTATCACCCTACATTACATCACTAATAGAACCTATAGATTCATTATCACCCTTTTCTACATGTGCACTTGTTGCCCCTATTCTCTTTGATCCTTCTGGTTTTGGATGTGGGCATTCATAAAATATATGGCCAGATTGTCCATAGTGAAAACATGTGCCATGGAAGCCTCTACCTTGGCCTCTTCCATATCCACCTCTACCTATCATTGGGTATGGTCTTGATCTTGTTTCATCTTTCCCCTTTTGAATCTTTGAAGGACTAGCCTCCTAGCCATGATTGTAATTTTTTGGTTGTTGCACTTTCCCTTTGCTTAATCCACCTTTACTTTTGTTTGTTCCTTGCTTTCTTTCAAATTTCTCTTTAGCCTTTAGAGAATATTGATTTTCTTCTTCCACATTTCATATCCTTATCATGCTTAGTTCATCTTGGATGTTCAACCTGAATCGATTAACATACCTTGCTACTTTTTCATGGTCCAATTCATTATAAGCAGATCTGATGGAAATTTTATAAAACTCTTCAGTATAGGCCTTCACACTTAACTCTCTTTGTTTAGTAGTTTCAACTGATAATCACCAAGTAGAAACTTATCCTTCATCTTACTTACCATTTGATCCCATCTTGTGATCTTATCTCTTCCCAACCTTCACTCTTGTGGGGTCCTCTACTCCATCATACTCAAAATATTCCTCCATTTATGCTATCCAGTCAATTAGTTCATCTGGTTCTAAACTTCCTAAGAAGCTTGGTAACTCCACCCATGTTCCTTTCCCAATATTGGAAATGGCTCTTATAAGTCTTCTTTCACCCACATCCATATCTCCATCTACATTGTCACCATCTTGTTCAACCATCTCTGCTCCTTCATCATCTTCACTATCACTATCTTCATGTGCTCCACCTCTTCTCATTCCACCTTCTAATGCATTCATTCTTTCCTGCATTCCTCTTAGGATTTCCAACACCTCATCTATTCTTCTAGTTTCTTCTGTAGCTACAACCTCTGCCATCCTTCTCCTTGGAGGCATCCCGTTGAGCTCTAACTCACCTTCTTTCCTTTTCTCTCTTACTGCAATCTTCCTTGCTACAATATCCCTTGTTGTAGGGACACACCCATAGTTAACACACACAAGGCTTCCTCAAAAACCCCAACCTCAACTCAATATACTTCTTCCCAGAGCTATAGTTGTGCTCTGATACCACGCTGATAACACCCAACCCCTTGTAGGCACCTAAAACCTCACTTTAAATCAAGCAAACATGTAGAAAGGGAGGGGTTGTGTTGTTGTAAGCAACTCACACAACCTCTATAGAGGTTTAGACATGACATTCAAGCCAAATAACAAGTTAAGAGGCATAAAATAAGTTGTAGATGCACAAACTAACTTGTAAAAAATAGACTACTGTTGCGGGTACTAGTAGCGCTGGTTGTAGGTGACTATTTGAAATTTCAATAATGTAAAATACTTCAAACTTGCACAGTATGAACTATACTTTCAGAACAGTAATTTATAGCAAAGATACTCATAAAAACACACATAGAGGTAATAGCTATGAAGGAAAAATATTATATTAACTTAAAAGTTTGAATTTATGCCCACATATCCATGCATTTACATAATATTTGTTGGACAGAGCATCCTCTGCCAGTCCTCTTACATTCTCTTTGTCGTGGTGTTTTCTACAGTCCTCTTTGATAACTTCAAAAGATTCCTTCTATTGTCCTCCAATATTTCGTGTGTCCTCTTCTATTCTACTATGTTTTTGTTGCTCTACCCGTCTTTTTTCTTCTCTGTGCTAGCTTCTTCTTTCTGATGTCCTATTCTTCACCCAACTACCAAAATTTTTGACTTCAAAATATCCTGCTCAACTTTTCCATAATGATTTCTTTCATGTTGTTGCTTAATAAATGAGCATACGGGTAGGTTAATCTGTCCCAAAAAAAATCAAAAATCATATTTTAAATTTTAAAACTTTTGTCTCCACATATGGTGGCATTAGATGAGGAAAAGTACAAAAGATATATATTTTTTAAATATTATGATGCATCTGCATTAGCTTCTAATGTATCTGCCATTGCACTTCGATGGATGTTTATATTACTTTGCAAATGGTAATTATGAATTTTATGTTTTTGAGAGGCACGTGGATTGTTAATATTGCACAAAACTTCCAATTTATTCATAATTGTTGATGAATCTCTAGCTTGCATTCATCATTAATGCTTTTAAAAGTAACTAACTTTTAAAACTTCATCGGCTCTTGGGGTAGATTTAGTAACTTATATTGAAAAAGAGAATGCAAATTATTAAGTTGCATGAGTTTGTTCAAAGTTTAAATTGCATTTATGATCGGTAATTTTGGAGGGGTTAAGAACTTGTTTGAAAGGGCCGATGACTATTCATTTCTCCCTATTATCGGAGTTTAGACCACACTTTGAAACCTATATCAATGTTATTAACAAGATTATGAACTTTTATAAAATATTGATCGGTGTATAACTCACTTTTGATTGGTGTTTCAAATGGAATTAATAACTCATTGTTTAAGGCCAATCAACATCCCTTTAGCTTCTAAATTGGTGTTTCCATGGTAGTTAATAAATTACCTTCAAAGCTTTGTCAATAGTTTGAAAATCATTATCAATTGGTACAGCCAATTAGATGAATGTAAACTTGCTTTCATATTGACATCTAGAGTATAGTTAATAACTTGTTTGATACCAGTGATATACCAATGGAATGTAACTTTCTTTGGACAACGTTTAAATTTGAGTCATTGATCCTTACCTTCACTTGAATTTGGTGTTTGAAGAGTGATTAAGAACTCCATTCAAATGTCAATAAAATTCCATCCTCATCCTCGTATTAGCTTTTAGTGAGGAGTAAATAAAGTATCAATCATTACAAAATCATTACAACTTTTTTAACATATCAATTTTGTGCATATCCTAAAATTATTACATTTTGTGAGTTCACATTTCTCTTAGCTTTCATTCAAAATGGCTTTGAGCTTCATGTAGTATATCATTACATGTGCATAGCCTAAAATAATTGAAGTTAGTGAAACTACATTTCTCTAAATTAGTTTGTTAAATAATTTGTGTGCTTCATGTATACTTTCACATTTGGTATTACATATATGAGAAGGTATTTACCATGAATTATTTTACACCTAATGTTTGTAAGGAACATTCCAATTAATCCATCACTATGGAACCCTAAAAACTAGTGCATAACTTCTTAATTTTGCAACTTGAGGTTTTAAAACTTATTTATCAAAATGGCTTTAAAAAGTGTTGATAAATCCATCAAACCATCAAATGAGGTTTAATAGATAACTTTTTCCAAGGTGAGTATTTTTCAACAAAACTTTTCCACATTATCAATAACAAAGTCATGATCAAAACCTATAAATATAGTTCTATCAGATTGAATAGAACATTAAATTTAATAGTTTATGAAATTTGATCATCAAAAATCAAAACTAATATTTTGAAAACTAGAAGGTGGGTTAGTACGGAAACTAGCCACATTTGAAGTGAAATCATCAAGATTATAATCCCCATCAAATATTTTTGCATAAACCTTCATGTTTTCTAAAATTTAATTGTTTTCACAATTTTTTCCAATCCAACTGATCAATTTCAAATACAACAATGTATATTAAATTTTTGGTCTGGCATAAGAAATAGAGTTGGAGATGTTTTGAGATGGAATTGAAAAAATATAATGAGTGATACAAATCAAATAATTTAGGATAAAGCTTCTAGAGGATGACTTTGATTATGCACACTCTTGTTAACCCATAAACACTTGAAAAATGTGTATTTTGGATAAGCCTAATAATGAATTTGATGCAAAATTTTTAAAATTAGGTTGATAAAAATGGGGGTAATACCTAGCTCTAATTAGGGACAAGGACTACAAAGGATGCAGAATAAACCCATAATCTTGAAAAAAATGATCATTGTGTTATCCAAAAGGGACAATAGAGTCACAAATGAATGTAAAAGAAAAGCAACTAAGAAAGGGAAGACAAAAAAAATTGGCACACAAACTAAAATAGAAGGGAAATATACCCCAAAACTTAAAAATAATTTATATACAAAGGCAAGTAACACCCATTTCATAGATGATAAAATTTCAAATATTGGGAATTATAAGGGGCATATGTAGGTGTCATACAAATAAGCCAAGTAGAATGAATCTTTCACACATGCCTATTTGATTTGGAATGGTCCTTTCCACAAGGAGTCAAACTTACTATGCATCCCCTTTAGTTCCTTTCACTTATCCCAAAGTAATACAAGATCACTGACTTGGAACTATCTAAGCCTAGCCTTCTTGTCTAACAATTGATTTACTCGAGACTGATGTTCTCTAATTCTATCCATAAAAAATCTCATTCTTCTCCCATATTGGTCAAATACAAAATACTCTTCTCCAAAAAATCTTTGAATTCATAGTCTTCCAATGCATTTTGAAGATGTAAAGATGCAAGCTCTAATGGGATAGGAAGCTTGGCCTCTGCCCCTAAAAACCAACTCAAATGGAGACATTCCAAACACCCTTTTCCTAGCTATCATGTCCACCCACAATACATCATATAATCTATTATGCCAATTCCTTTTATTTTCCTCAACCACTTTGTAAATAATTGCAACAATATTCTTGTTACTAGCCTCTACCTGACCATTCCCTTGAGGATAATAGTAAACTGTATGAGCTAGGATGATACCATATTTGTACCAAAATGAAAAATTTTCATGATAAGAGAAATTAGTGGAATTATTAGTTATAATTTTATGTGGAACACCAAACCGTACCAAAATATTTCCTTTGACAAAGTAATATACCACTTCTAATGTTATTTTTCTCATCAAAATTACTTCTACCCATTTTGTAAAATAACCCATTACCACTAAAATATGAGTGTGATTGACACTATAATGTGGATGGATTGGTCCAATTAAATCAAGACCCAAATATTGGAATGGTTCTTTGATCACAACTTGTTTGCATGGTAATACGACAATTTTAACTATCCCTCTAAATTGTTGATAGGATTCACACTTTTTTACCCACTTAGATCTACATCTCAGAACATACAAGGATAATAGAAGCAATTTATAAGAATATTGAATGTTGTAAATGAAGAAGAAAAGTGACCCCCACAATATTCTTTGTGAAAAAATTGAAGAAGACTCTTGTGTTGCTCTTTGTCCATAAACTTGAGAAATATACAATCAATCCCCTTTTTATAAAGTGTGTCACCTTAGATGATATAGTTTGTGGCTTTAAATTTGATCATCCTTTTCTCTTTTGGAGAAAAATACTCAATAAATTCTCCATATGTGAGGAAATATGTGATATTTGAGAACCATTCATCTATTATCCCAATAAAAAGGACAAGGGATAATTCAGGGTTTTCTTCCTCTTTTGTACTTGGCTCATTCTCTACTATTAACTTGTATAATCCTCTTCCCCTCACCAACTTGGTAGGTTTAATGTCGATATCATACTCCTACACCTTAGCAATCCATGAGGGTCTCTTATTCATTCCTATCTCCTATTGCATGGGAATAGCCTTCATGGTTGTATCCAATACATAGATAGAAGAATGAACATTTAAAATATAAAATCTAAATTTATTTACTCCTCTAATGATAATATATGCATGTTTATCTCTAGGAGAATACTTCAGTTCATTCTTCTTCAAAGGAAAACTCATAAAAGTGATGGGTGCTTCCGCTTTCTTTTAATTATATTGCATCAAGATGGAAGATAAGGTAGTTTCAATAATATAACAATATATGTTAAATTCTTTGGAAAAATTGTTGGGAAAATATGTCTCAACCTTGCAAATACATAAGGTACTATTGATATGTTAGCGTGGGGGGGTTGCAGGGGGTACCCCCTATGGGGGTCTAGGGAGATCATCCCCCCGGGCTAGGGTCTAGGGGAAATGTGCCCCCATGGGGATTCAGGGGAAGCACCCCCGAAAGCCACAATTTATGTATATTTTATTATTTTAAATTTGGACAGTTCGTTAATAGGTCTTAGATCTGACGGTTGATATTTTGTTTGCTTGAATTTCCCTAGAAGGAAACCCTATTTTATGAGGGCATTGTATTACAATTGGGTATTATGATGCATTTTGAGAGTCTGAAAGTGGTTGTGCTACCTCTGGATCTCTAGTTAGTGATACTCCTATGAGAAGCTTGCTTTGCCAGTATATTGTAATCTTTGTGATTTCTAAATAATATATTGGGTGGATTTTGGAGTGTGGGGTTTTTCTCTTGAAAGGGTTTTCCCCACATAAATTATTGTGTTGTGGTATGCATGATATTTATGTTTATATTTAAGTTTTTGTAACCATTAAAGATCTATAATTTTTTTGCATTATTCTCCTTTCAAGATTAGTGTAGGAAGTTGTTCTGCTACCTTAGCTTCCTTACAAGTGGTATCAGAGCTTGATCACCTTTGGTTTCAATTGTGGGTTGTTGGGTTTTTTGAACTAATCTAGATTTGAGTGGGAGCTTGTGTAGAAGACACTTTGTGATCCTGTTGCAAGAATTTTTAGATGGCAAGTTCATTAGGAAGAATAGAGGTGGATAAATTTTTTGGAAATAATTTTGAAATGTGGAAGCTAAAGATGGATGATCTATTGATAGATCAAAATCTATGGGATGTTGTTGATGAGAATATTTCAAGGTCTATAGATCCTACTCAAGCTGCTCAATATGATGTTAATATGGACTGTAAAGCCAAGGGTCTAATCAGATTGTGCTTTGCAGACTTTGTTTTAATCAATTTCCATGAAGAGACCTCTGCACAGAAACTATGGAAGAAGCTTGGTGAGATGTATCAAGCCAAATCTTTAGTGAATAATATTTTCTTGAGGAAGAAATTATATTCCTTGAGAATGGAAGAGGGTGGACGGATTATAGACCACTTGGAAGAATTCAATATGTTGGTGGCTTAGTTTGCATTAGTTGGTGTCAAAATGGATGAGGAGGAGAAATGTCAGATCTTACTTTGTTCTTTGCTTGATTTGTGTGATTCTCTTGTTATGGCTATTAGGACTATTTATGTTATATTGAAGACTAAAGATGTGGTGGGTTCTTTGCTTTCTGAAAAGATGAAGAGGAAGGTACCCATTAGTGCCAAGGAGGCCCTAAATTTTCATGGAAGACCTTAGGAAGAAGACAAGAAAAATGAGAAGCGTGACAAATCCAAGTCCAACGGGATATCTAAATCTCCTGGAAAGTCCAAAGTTATTTGTTGGAACTACGATTACGAGTGTTACCAATTTTTCACCTTAGCTCAAATTAGCAGAGTTGATTAACTTAAGTTCATTTTAAGGTGAAAATAGTTCAATTCATTTCTGCATTTGCTCAAACCATTGCATGTATTGAAGTTT